>BHFT01058220.1:0-23807 GCA_004320025.1 Laticauda laticaudata
TGACCATTCAAAGTTACAACAAGGCACTGAAAAAAGTGACTTATGACCATTTTTCACACTTACAACCATTGCAGCATTCCTCATGGTCACATGATGAATATTCAGATACTTCTGAACTGACTCATATTTATGACAATTGCGCTATTCCAGGATCATATGATCCTTTTTTGTGATTTTCTGATAAGCAAAGTCAATGGGGAAACCAGATTCACTTAACAACTGTAGCAAGAAAAGTCATAAAATGAGACAAAATTCACTTAACTGTTCCGCTTAGCAAAGGAAATTTGTGCTCAATTGTGGTCAAGTTGGGGTCTACTTCTGTATATATATATGTGTGTGTGTGTGTGTGTGTGTGTGTGCATGTGTGCGTGTGTGTGTGTGTGTGTTTTGCAAAACCTGCTGCTAGGAAGGTTTTTCTAGTGTTCAGTTAGAAAGTCCATATATCTTATGATGTCCGCTGGGTATCTAAAGATCATGGATCCAAAATTAAGATTGTTAGAAACAAAAGAAAGAAGTATAAAGTTGGTTTGTTTGATCAAGACATTTTTTAAAAAGTTAATGTCCTTTAAAAATCTTTGCTTTACTTTCCCTTCTTTTTGAGCTTACTCCGCATTTTCTTTTATTATTGTTGTTAAAACTTTGAATAAAAATGTTTTTAAAAAAACTATTTGAAGATCACTTTAATATTCCCCTTCTTTCTTTTCTTACTAATGCTCAATATGATCCTTATTATTTTTAAAAGGGGTTTGAGAAACCTTACCTCCAGTATTGGTTACCAACAAAGAAATAGGTTTTTCTAGTATCTTTATCAAAAACAGCAGCATCGATTTTCTCAATGTTTGGTGGGAATCCCAACTTGTCAATGGGTTGGGGATAGCCAGGCTGCATTTGAAGCCTACTAATCATCCAAAATTTATTACCTGTGGAAAGACATAGGAGGAAAGAAAGCCAAATGTTTTCAAATTTCATTAAATAATCCCCATTGTATGTAAGTATATATGTAGGTATATATGTCTGTCTGTCTGTATGTATGTATGTATGTATGTATGTATGTATGTATGTATGTATATATGTGTAGAAGTTAGCACCCACCCCTCTCCTAGAAAAATATGAAATATCTAGGAAACATTAAAAAGGCAGAATATTTCCCTAAAAAGATGTTTAGAAACTCAGAAGCCAGAAATCACCTCAGAAATATAGGAAGCTCACCCCCACTTTGGTAATGGTGGGCCATTAAAGCTTGACAGGAATATTTACATAAACAAAGGATCTCCAGGTAAAGCTATAGAATTTCTCAAAGCCCTTCATACATCATCATCCAGTCAAGGCTCAATCAAGTGTGGAAACTCAGGACAGCCTACAGAGTGCTCCTGGCATGGCCGCCATGGGAGTCTGACAACCAATCAGAAATTAGAAGCTCAATTCAAATCTCAACACGGAGGGTATAAAACAGGCACTCTAGCATCTCGCCCTTCCTTCTCTTTTCCTCACCTTGGAGCATTTGATCATCTTTTTTGGACTTCAAGCCATGTGGTCTACCATTAAACCATCTTTCCAATAGCCTCCATGTTTACAGTGTCTTTTCTCCCACTTGAACTGAACCCAGAAGGGAAATGTATGTATGTTTATGTATGTGTATGTATGTATGTATGTAGTATGTATGATATGTATGTAATATATATAGGTATGAATGTGCTGTTTAGCTTCTTCGGGCTATTTCCCAGTCTTGATTCTGTTAAACAAACCTGTAACAATGACGTAGGGATAAATACCCGAAGAAGCTAACACAGCACAGAATGTAATTACCCGCGAGATGCTTAAAAAAACAAATATGTATGATGTATCAGTTTAATTAGTTTAATGATGTATGGTTGCCCATCTGAAATGCAACGGCTTTTAGTTTTTCAACTTATTTATTTATTTAAAACCTTATAATAGCCACTCATCTTTTAACAAGAGCTGGCAGTTCCCCCAATCTTTCTAAAGAATAACCCCATCTGGAGACCACACAAGGTCTTTTCATCGAAAGCAAACATTCTTCTCCATTTGACAGGGGGTGTTCAAACTCAATTTCATTGAGGCTTGTATCAGGGTTGTGTTTACCTCTGGGGACCAGCGGTGGGTGTGGCCCAGGGTTTGTTTCTACCAAAACCCCTGTTCAAAGAAACAACACGAAACCTTTTAATGATTCTTACGAATCTGTTCCTTCGGTTAAAGGGCTGTTTCAAAACTAATGTCTCGATAAGCACGACGCCAAGGTGGCAAGGCTGTGGAAGAACACTAGATAAAGTTGCCAAAACGTATTCAAACACAAAAGAGTTTCCAAACACAAACAAGAGAGTCCAACATTCCCCAAGGCTTGAGGGCAAAAACTTCTTTGTGCCTGCAAGAACTCCGGTTTCTCACGTGGCTTTTACTCTTAAGGGAGGGCCCGATTACCTTGCAGCATTACTCCTTGAGTCACCCGTGCTGCTGCAGTGTCTGCTTTCTGTCGAGCAGCCCTGCGCGCATGACATTGGCACAGGCTCCTCGGGGGCCCTCTTCCATCGACTGCTGCCAGGCCTCCACAATTCTCCAAAGGGGGGACAGCCTCCATCCCTATGGTCCTGGCCCACATCCCTTCATCACACGCAGGCCCCTCATCTGAGTCCTCAACTCTCTGAGACCTCAACCGCTCTGTACCTGTGCCAGTGAACCACAACAGGTTGGCATGGCTAGCTCAATGTCACTTGTGTTGGATTGTGTGTGCCTTGGCACCCAATGCTCTACCAAGTGGAAAATGGGGCTCCTGAGCTCTCTTTTTTTGGCTACTGCACAGCTACTGCAACCCTCTTCGAGTGAAAAGGGGAGCTTGGGAGCTATGTTTAAAATCTTTCCTCTCTCTTTTGCCGGGTAGGAATTTGCTGCTGTTCTTAACGCTTGGTTTTATTAAAAGAAACATGGTAATTCACTTAGAGAACACAGACCCCTCAAAGCTGTTGGTAAGGCTTCCACAGAAAAGTTTGTATCAAACTTGTAAGATAATGGACACTGAGGAGCAAGGACTTAAAACCCCGGTCCCACTGGCCAACGATGCAAAACGCATGCATAAAGGACACCGGACGAGCAAAATTTCGGGGGTGGCTCCATCCATTGTCATCTGCTCCAAAAAGTGGCGAAAATTTCGCATAAACAGAATCGAAAGAACGGACTGTGGCAGTATGTAGGGGATGTTAAATGATGTTCATAGGAAGCCTAGTGGATGGAAGGGATGACAACTCCGAAGGGTTACAGGGATAATTTCGAATGTGGACGATAGCGGTGAAGCGGATGCATATGTACGCCTAAAGGAAAGAAAGGGGATGCTGCGTGGATGCTATATCGGATGCAAACCGTTCACTGTTGCATCCTTTCTATTTCCGTGCTACTACGATCTGTGTAGACGTTCCCGTGTACTTTTGTTTCTCCCTCTTTCCAATTCAGCTGCATGGATGTGAGTTGCGAGGATGGCCAGAGGATGCAGAGAGGATACAGCGGACGTTTACGGGTGATAAAGGGACATAGAATGTTGTGTTGCTCGTATGTCGTGGATTTACATCGTACACGGCGGAAAATTCATCCGTTCACAAAGTTTGTGTGGCAGCTCAAAATGAAATCGCAGTGGACGGATGCTCGATGGATAGAGTGTATGAAACACGTATGCAATGAGTACACAATGGATGCATAGCTTTTTCCAACGGATGGCAAGCCTTTTTTAACGTTTTACATCCTCTTTGCATCCGTTAGTGCAGTGGGACAGGGCCTTTACATCATGATACCATGCTCACCATCATCCAGAATTTTGTTCCTTCCTCACAAACTTGGCTATTAGCTTTGAAAAATCAGTGACATCTCTGCTTTTACCGAATCCCTCCTCATTTTTCTCTATTTTTCCTTTTTCTATTTACATCTTGTTTCCAACAGCTGGTTGATAGAGACACAAACTGAATGTTTGCAGAGAGTTTTTGAAATTAGTCCAGGAGCCATATATATATATCACTCTAGTACAGCAGGTTGCTCATTGCTAAACTTCTAATTCAAATAATAGAAACCTTAATGCAGGGCTCTTCAAACTTGACAGCTTTAGGACTTGTGGATTTCAACTCCCAGAATTCCTCCTCCAGTCATGTTAGCTCAGGAATTCTGGGAGTTGAAGTCCGCAAGTTTTAAACTTGCCAAATTTGAAGACCCTTGCCTTAATGTCTTACCTTTAAAGAGAAAAACCTGATCGTTTATATTTTCATAAGCTGCCTGGATTCCAGATGGCAGGAGAGGTGACAAAGTAGAAACTGGTTCCATATCCACTTCAGATCTAGTCGGATACACTCTCCAGATGTGCCTGCAATGAATGGGATGGTGCATTTCCTATTACTAAAAATAATTATTTTGTGAATGTAAACAGACAACTGGTTTTATTGGAAATCAATTTACTAGAAAAATATAGAAATCTGTCTAACATAGTCATAAAGATACAATTAGGGTCAAAAGCTGAACATAAGAACATTTTTGGTGCAATGTCTATGGAGCTTCTCAGTCATCCAGCTTCTTTGTTGTCCCAAAAGTGCTTTTTCAAGAGGCAACTGGACTTTTTGGTTGTTGAAGAAGTTTCATTTCTCATCCAAGAAGCTTCTTCAGCTCTGACTGGATGGTGGATCCTTCCATTCTCCACCATCCATTCAGAGCAATACTCGGGTCTCAAACCTGGGCTGTCAGCTCTCCAGCCAATAAGCTTGGTGTCTTTAACTGATGAGCATTGTGCTCCCATGGAAAGAATATAAACCCTTCCATTCGATACCATCCTGTCAGAACTGGGAACCTTCTTGGATGAGAAGTGAAACATCTTCAAAGAAAAACCAGAAAGTCCAGTTGCCTCTTGAAAAAGCACCTTTGGGACAATGGCTTCTTTATTTACTCAGAGGCCCACTATATTTTCCTGAGATTCATCCTAATAAGATTTCAGGCTCCAAGTTCTAAAAAAATAAGAATCTTTTTGAGCTAGAAACCTGTAGTTTGGCAATCTAATGGTTCAGCCATGTATTATTTGACACAAGTCCTATCTTGATTGGCTCCCTCTAAATTCTAATCCCCCCAAAATTGAAGGAAAATAATCCTGGTGCTATTCTAAGGTTTATAGTGAGTAAATGAATCACGAAGTATGTATATTTACAGTTAAGTTTTAATGGATCAAAATTGCCAACTTTCTGCAATGAAGTCAGAAAAGTATGATGAGGCAAAATGTCTATGGAGATCCAGGTCATGATTTTCCCAAAGGTGCTTTTCCCAGAGGTAACTGGACTTTTAAAATTTTTCCTTAAAGACATTCCACTTTTCACCCAAGCTTCTTCACTTCAAAACTGAAGAAACTTCTTAGATGAGAAGCTAAATGGAAAAACCAAAAAAGAAAAAGCAATTTTTGGACAACAATGAACACAAGATGGGGGTAGAGAGTCAAAAATATTTCATTTTCAATGTCAACCTACTCAACATGCCATATATGTACTATGCAGCTATTCTGCCTTTCTCCTTTTATAGTAAGCAAATCCTGTTTACCTTCCCTTAAAAAATATCAGTTCTCTTCGGAAGGTAGTGATGGCATCAAAATTTAGCTTAGGATCACAAGCTTTTGGTAACGTTGGCTTCACTGGTTCATTTGAAGGATTTTGTGATGGTCCTAAAATAATCAGATGGAATATGATTAATCAGAACACTTGTTCTCAGAGTGGAAAATTTGTCTATTATGGACAAATGAAGTGAGCTATGCAATATAGTGTAAGTTTTATTTAATTAAATAATTGTATCATTTACAGATTGCTTGCATAATGCACACAACATCATTATGGGCTTGCTTTGTATGGCTACTTTAAAATGAATTATTGCTTGCAATTCTTCTGTATTATCACAATAATCCTACTGTCAGATTTCCAAGTGATGAAACTCATTCAAATAAAGAAATGAGCAAAATCCACCTTCCAAAACAAATTTCTTTTATTTAGGTAAGCATCACATTGGCAAAATCTGTTGTAATTCAGGATCTGACACAAACCGGAATTATACCACATAATATTGTAAGTTAGAAGCAACCCAGAAAAGTAACATTCCCCAATAGAATTAAATCAACATTGCCTAATGTCTTCAATCTCCACCTCCAGGTCTTGTCAGGGACAGTTTCTGTTCCCACAGGAAGGAAAATCACCTAGCCAAAACAATCCTCACTATCTAACCACTCCTCCCACCATAAGAATATGGCGAGCCTGAAACCTTCCCACCTTATACCAGCAAAGAAAAATAAAGAAAAGGAACATAAGATGAGAATATAGAGCTAAATAAAATGGCTGCATATCAGAGGTGGTGTTCAGCAGGTTCTGACCAGTTCTCGAGAACCGGTAGCGGAAATTTTGAGCAGTTCAGAGAACCAGCAGATACCTGACTGTAGATTTTACAGTATCCTTCCCCTGCCACGGCCACCAAGCCATGCCCACAGAACCAGTGGTAAAAAAATTGAATCCCACCACTGCTACATATATGTCAATTTCGGGCTCGAAACCTACCAGGTAGATCTTGCTGACATACTAAGTATGTTCTTATATTGAACTAAACCATGATGAACCAATAAAGGAAACAATCAACCAGCCTCAAAGAGGAAAAGACTCCATCACTTCTCCACCAGTAATCAGCACTCAGATCAGCCAGGTAAACTCCAAGGTTAACTTCAGACAGACAAACAACTAAGCATTAGTCCAGTCAAAAAACTGCCAAGAGCCATCAGTAAACAGTCCAACCAAATAATATCTAAGACTGCCTCTCACCCACACAGACAACCAAGTCATCAGAATACAAACTGACAGCGAACCCCACTCCTTACTAGCACTGATGATGTTACCTAATTTGGGTAATGAAATGTCTGCAAGAAAACCAGCAAGCTCAAAGAGCTCCAAGGACCCCTAAACCATGATGTATTGTATATATCAGGAGTGTCAAACTCGATTTCATTGAGGGCTGCATCAGGCCACATGTGTTTGACCTCAGAGGGCCGGGGGGCATGGCTGGGGTGTGGGTGTGGTCCTGGTGGGTGTGGCAAGCTCAACATCACTCATGTCAGGGACACCTGTGGTGGCCAAGTGCTAAGGCAGGACTTCCCTGAGATCCTCCCTCCCTCTCATTACAATATCTTTCTTTCTTTCCTTCCTTCCTTCCTTCCTTCCTTCCTTCCTTCCTTCCTTCCTTCCTTCCTTCCTTCCTTCCNTCCTTCCTTCCTTCCTTCCTTCCTTCCTTCCTTCCTTCCTTCCTTCCTTCCTCCCTCCCTCCCTCCGTGCTTCCCTCCCTTCCCCTCTTTCCTTATTTTTCCTTCCTTACTCTCTTTCCATCTTTCCTTTTTTTGAATGAACAATAATAAACTGAATTTGCACAAGATGCTAAATCAAAGGAAAATAAACAACATCATGATATACCCATAACAAAATATATAATATTTTTCAGGGGATATTTGAAATGAATCATATTTTTGTTGCATTTGCAAGAAATAAAATAGGCAGGTCTGGCATATTACAGAAGAGATCCTGGAGTGATCCAAGAGATCCTGGAGCATTGCCTGCAACCTGAATCTTTTACTTCAAGCAGCTCTTCCAGGTTTGTTGCTGTAGCTATGTAAATGACTCTTAAATAACACAATGGAATTGTTGCAGTCGGTTCTCAGAAAACACTGGAATAACTACCACGGCAAATTATAATCATGAACAAAAATTAAAGTTGTCTTGTGAGCCACCTGACATGGTTGGGAGGTAGTCTGATGTAAGAAAGGAATGTTGAATCTATTCTATTCTATTCTATTCTATTCTATTCTATTCTATTCCATTCAACTAGGAAACTTTACTATACATTTGCCTAAAGTTTGCAGTGCCCCAGAGTCATATTTTCACCTTTTGTGACTTTATGACAAGCAAATTCGATGAGGAAACCAGATTCAAAACAGATTCACTTCACAATTATGTTACTAACTTAACAACTAGCAGTCCACTCCTGGAGTGGTAGGAGCAGTTCAGCTGGGCCTGGAGATGGTTGCAGAAGAGCATGTGATTCCTCTCTCTTCATGCTACGGTACTAGGCCTCCGGGCGATGTCATGAGGGTCTGCTCATGTAACGTGTGAATGAATAGGCTTGCGGTTGTTAGAGATGTATGTCGAAGTGGGACCAGCTGAGAGAGAGATCTGTGCTGGCTTTGATTTGTCCCCTGAGTCCCGAAGAGGACATGGTGGGCTCTTGTCCTCCGGTCTGCCTCCTCTGCCGTGCTTTTCTGTGGAAGTGGAGCTGGGTGGGTGGTGTGGTTTTGTCCTCTGGTGCTGCTTCTTTCTTGCTCCATCTGAGACAGGGGATCTTCCACATCCCCGGCCAGGGAGTGCAGCTGTCGGGGGGGTCTCTGTCGGTGGGGCCCTCAAAGACACCGCCTGGACACGTGGTGCAGGTTCCCTGGCTGGAAAGGATGGCGTCTCATGTGGGCTGTCTGGGAGAGAAGGCGTTGACAAGAGGAGGCTCGCTCTGTGGTGGAACCTACCCGTCCAGAAAGCTGCACTTTGACCATGACATAGGTCTCTCCGGTCAGTGAGCTTGACAGCCCGCCTGGCCCGGATTTCTATTCGGTGCAGCTTGCCATTCCACGTGTGTGCATGTGCTTCCACACCCCAGGAGGACATCTGAAGTGTAGCCCAGGCTCTCCGCCTTCTTTCTCCAAGCTGCTCTGCTTTCTCTTGGGTGTCGCAAATTTAGAGGCCTGTGGCCCTTCCTCCACAGTATTTCATTACTCCCTCAGCACATCCAGCACCTCCTCATCATGGTCTTGGAAAATGGAGTTACTGTTTCTCTCTCCTTCTTCCTCTGAGCCTCTTCCTCCCTCTGGCAGGGCTTCAGCGGCCTTCAGAGCAGGGCTTGAGGAACCTTGGGTCGTGGTTCCACCACAGCATGCACCAGGCAGGAGAAAGCCACCAGCAAGTCGAGCACGCAGCAGGAGAAGTCGACCAGCAGGGAAAGCTCATCACGCAGCACCACGCAGGACGCAGAACCACCAGCAGCCAGCAGCAGGAGAAGCAGCAGCAGCAGCACAGGCTCCAGGAGAAGCCGCACCGACCATGCAGCACCACAGGAATACCACCACCACAGCAGCAGAGCACAGCAGCTTCAGAGTCAGCGCCAGGGGTGGTGGGTGGTTCTGTCCTTCTTGCCAGGGGCTGGCGGAGTAGGCACAGGCATTCCTTCTTCTTCCTCATGGTGTTCTCTCAAGATGTCTCTCTGGAGCAGGTCTTTCCTCTGAGTGCTGACTCTTGCGAGCTGGCATTCTTTTATGACTGCGGGCTGTATTGCCAATTTCAATCCTCCTCCGCAATCGGCGCAAACGTGAACGCTTCTGCATCCGTATGCAATCATTATAGGCATGCCGCTGATGGATCCGACGTCAGTCCGCTACGCATCCATCTCTTCTGCTAGCGTGTCCGCTTCGCTATTCTCCCCCAAGAAGCCCGGTGGAGTGTCATCCGCTTCACCACTTTCATCCGCTAGCTTTCCTTGCGAACATTCCGCTTCACATCCCGCTACATCCGCTCCACGTCGTCCTTCATTCCTTTCCATTCTGTGTTCATTCTATTTATGCAAATTTGGGGCACTTTTGAGAGCAGATAACAACGGATGGAGCCACCCCTGAAATTTTGCTTGTCCGCTGTGTCTTTTTTGCATACGTTTTGCATCTGTCGGCCAATGTGACCTAGCCTTTAGGAGGAACAGCAACTCTCTCCAGCAGAGGAAACAGAGACTCACAGAGATTCTCTTCTGAGACTAAACAACCCAGGTTTCTGGCTCCATCTTATGGCCATTTGAGAAACCACACCCAATTACAGATTTAGCATTCTCTTAATGTCTATCCTAGTTTATATATTTCCAACCCAAATAGCTGTTCGGTGACTTATATTGCAAACAGTGGCTAACCTTCTTGGGCTCCTGTGCCAAAAATTGTGCACTCACTTGTACACATGCACATGCATGCCAGCACCCAGAAGACAATGTGCATGCCCCCCACACCCCCTGTGCATGCACATGCAACCTCCCCCCATACTTCCCCCTTACCTGCACTGCACCTCACAGCTGATTTTTTGCCTCCCAGAGGCTTGAAAAAAGCCTCTGCAGGCTTTGCAGGCCAAATATTAGGCCCGTTTTGTCACTTCCGGTATTTCCAGAAATACCGGAAGTGACAAAATGGACCTATTATTCGTTCTGCAAAGCCTGCAGAGGCTTTTTCCAAGCTTCTGGGAGGCCGAAAAAGGCCTCAAACCAGCTGAAAATCAGTTGTGAGGCACACACATGCGCAGTGAGGTAAGTTTGCCTGCATGCCATAGGTTCGCCATCACAGGTATAGGCTTTCCTGCCTGAACTGAACTAGAAGACCTCCAAGATCCCTTACAACTGTTACTCTATTATTCCGACTAAAGATCCTGGAAAAATCTTGGACATGTTTTTAAACAGATTAAAGGAATTTAGGTTAAAAACTGAATCATATTTTTTGAATGAACTCTGCAGACATGCTTTCTTACCATAGATGACCTGAATGGCTTGAATATCATCTTCAGAAAGTGGAGAATCATCAGGGTCAATGGGTTTATAATTGGGGAACATCAGTGCTCTTGGATCATTAGAATGTGCGAGGCCAAGTACATGCCCAATCTCATGTGCAGCAACAAGAAATAAGTTGAATTCTAAATAAATAAATAATAATAAATAAGTCAATAAAACACGGTTATACATGGATTGTAGATGCATACATGAAGTTCTGTTCAGTTCACTGGGATTCAGTCTCAAGGAAATGTACATATGATTGTTCAATGTGAGGCTTACATGGAGAAAATGAGACATTTGTAACAAATGCATATAATATACAGTAGAACATCATAAGGAATTATATACCAGAACAATGTTTTATTTATATAAGGAACATTTCCCTATTTTAAAGAGAAACAATTAGATCCAGTGCGGGTGTATCAAACTCACATTATCACGGCGGTGTCACATGACATATTGTGTTCTGACCCATGCCCTTTTCCAACAAATCTAACACAATCAAAAAGGAACAGAAACCTTTTAATGCTTTTGCAAAATAATTAGCTGTGATAAGCACAAGCCTTGCCAAACTGTGTGAGACAGCCAAAAGATAACAGACAAGAACTAATTTGTAATACAAGAATCTTTAAATACAAACTCGCAATACTGACATGTCCACAAGGCTGGAGTTTCAAAATGTCTTTGCCTTCTGCAAAGTACGTTCATTTCACAGCTGGCTTTTATCTTCTTGAAGGAGGGGCCATTACCTTGCAGCCTTACTCCCAAATCACCTGTGCTGTTGTAATTGCTCTTTCCTACAAGCAATCTTGTGTGCACGCACACTTGGCACAGGCTCCTTAGGAAGCTCCTCATCACTGCTACCAGCCCCCACAATCTCTGAAAGCAGCAGTTTGGCAGGACCCTAATGGCCCTGGCTCCCCATCTGAGTCTTCACTCTCCTCAGCTGTATGCACCTGCTGCCGGTTAACCACAACATATTGGGACTTTTTCCCTTTTCATTAAACCAGGCATGGGTGTGCCAGCGCGTGACACCTCTGGCTCATGGGCTGGGAGTTTGACACAAGGGTGGGCTGCTGGGGGTTCACAGGGGTTTGGGAGAACCTTTAGCTAAGATTCTGTACAGTTCAGAGAACCCCAAATCCCACTCCTGGCTGGCCACGCCCACCCCACCCCTCTCAGGAGTCCCCACATAGCCTGTTTTGTGCAGGGTGTGCACAGAGGCTTGGAGAGGGCAGAAGTTTAGGAAGGCCAGAAACGGGTCTGTTTCCAGCTTCCAGAGAGCCTCCAGAGTCTGGGGAGGCCATTTTTGCCTGCCTGGAGGCTTGAGGAAAGTCTTAGGAGCCCAGTGAGGGCAACCCCCATCCCATGGTCAGGAGGCTGACTAGGCCATGCCCATCTTGGCCATGTCCACCTAGCAACCAGGCAGAGAACCCATTGCTAAAATTTTTGAAGCCCACCCCTGCTTTGACAGCCCTGGTCTAGTAATTAAAGAAGTTCAGAGACAATGGACTTAAAATGTTGAATATCTCACATTAAATGATGGAAAAATAGTAATAGTCAAATAAATGATTAACAATGATAATAATATACATGTATATATTCTAGATATATGAGAATTCACATAAATTATAAATGAAGACTACAGAAAGGAAGCACAAAAGACTTGTAACCAACCCACACACTGTATGTAACTGGAAGATGGTTTTGTGTTTTATGTTTTGTTTGTGTATGTTTGTCTAAATAATAAAAAATCTTTTTTTTAGAAGAAGTTCAAAAGAAGTTTAGAAGAAGTTCAGATACAATGGGAAACAAGTTGTGTGACTTTGGCCCCCACCCCTGGGAAGAATGATTGGGAAGCCACTTTTGAAAGTGCTGCTGATGAAATTCAATGACTTGTTCCTTAGCTCATGTCTCAGAGTTGACTTTATGGACCAATATAGCAATTCCAATGTTAAAGTGCTCTTAGGTGTCAATTACAAGCAATCATGGCTGGCCCTGGAGCAATTCATTCCTATACTCTAATTCCCAACATTTTCAGGGCATAATGGTCAAGGCAGATTGTGGTGGGATATCTGGTTTTCCAGTCTGTTCAATGCAATGGATTGTAATAATTCCTGCTGTGTTTGTAATCATTCCTATGGACAGCCATGCTGAACATGATAGCAAATCAGCAATGTAGTTCCAGGGCTCACATAAGCAGATGGATATCCAAATTAGACAAATCTAGGAAAACAGAATAGTTGGATCTAGTCTTTTCAAAGCTGTCCACACTTTACTCCTTCTTTGCCCACAGAACATCAATTTTTTCAGATGTTACTTCTGGCTGATGAAGCTCCATCAGCAGTTTTCTGGCTCCATCCAGTTTAATGGGAGCTCCAGGTGAATCTGAGAACTACATTGGTGGCCAACAGAGACTACTGCCCTCTCCAAACATCTATTATCTATTTATATAAAAGCAAGAAGAACCTCTCTCCCACAAATGATGTATAATTATATATAAAAATAAGTGACATTAATCTAGACTGTTCCCACTGCCATAACTACTGATAAAATGTCATTATATCCCCCCATTTCTACAAGGAAGAATTCCCACTACGAAAAGGAAGAATCTTTAAACTTACTAATGGCGGAGTAAGGGAGAGGAACAGCAGAAGTTCTCAGCTTTGGGACTTTTTTCAAAACAGGAATCCTGACATCTTCTGCTGGAACAACAGGGTAATTTCTAGACCTTTTTTGCTCTGTAAATAAATGAAGAAATAATGGCACTTTCAGGAAATTCTTGTTCCAAGCCATAGGAGCAAGCCATAAAGTAATCTGAATAATTAGAGGTAAGATTCCCCTCTCCTGTTTTCTTTTGATGGAATTACTTATTTATCTTGGTTAGCTGTAAAACCTGCCATTGTTTCAGAAATCTCCTGGATGAAAACGTTTGCTTCAAGATTATCATCCCATAATAGGTGAGTTTACATACAGGTAGTATCCAACTTATGATCAGTTGCTTAGCAGCCATTCGAATTATAATGGACCCCAAAAATGGAACTTACAGCAATAATTGTGAGCCCAGTTACAGTCATAACAGAAGAACTGCCTCTAATTGAAAGTTCCATACTTGGTTCAGTGGAACTCAACTCAGATAATCATGCACAACAGCTGAGTTTCCATACAGGTAACCTTCAATTTATGACCAGTTGCTGAGCATTCGAGTTATGATGGACCCCAAAAATGGGAGTTACGATCTGGTTTCAGAGTTCTGATTTCTACCCCCTTCTGCAATCCTGTGACTGCATTTTGGATGTTCAGCAACCAGCCCACAATTACACATAGCTGCTTGGAGTGCCCTGTGATCACAATTTACAACATTACAATTTACAACATTACAACAACTAGCATTTACTTTTCATAATGAACAATAGGTTGGCTAAAGATATGTAAGGAGCATGGTGCTTGTTTAATGACTACCACATTTTTCTCGCCACATTCTCTTAACAGCCACCTGAAAAAGGATGATAAAATTGAGTCCAGTCACATGGTGACTCATTTTATGACCACCATGTCTTACAACAATAATTGTGAGCTCAGTCATGGTCATAACACAAGAACTGCCTCTAATTGAAAATTCCATGCTTGGTTCAGTGGAATTCCACTCAGATAATCATCAGTGGTGGGATTCAACATTATTTTATGAACAGTTCTGTGGGCATGGCTTGGTGGGCATGGTGTAGCTTGGTGGGCATGGCTTGGTGGGCGTGGCAGGGGAAGGATACTGCAAAATCCCCATTCCTTCCCCACCCCACTAACCTGCTTTCCTGCTCCATTCTCCTGTTCAGGGCAACAAAAGAAGACCCAGCCGATCAGCTGGGACTTGGGAGGCAGAGAATAGATTGGGGGGGGGGCAGTTTGAGGTGGTATTTGCTGGTTCTCTGAACTACTCAAAATTTCTGATACTGGTTCTCCAGAACTGGTCAGAACCTGCTGAATACCACCTCCAATAATCATGCACAACAATGCAATGACACTCATTTCAATGACTTTACTATTATTCTGGATTGTCCTCTTTGAAGGATTTACAGCTACCATGAAAATAGCTCTTGCATTTCAAAACTGAAAGGTTTATTACCACTTACCATACAAATTGGCTATCCAAGTTTCATCCTCATCAAAATGGACATTTCCACGGAAGTAATGACCAGGAGGGAAAGCGTGCCCGAGGACACCTAGGGGTCCATCAAATTGCCGTGGACAGCGGCCATGCACTGAAAGACAACATGATACGAGATTGCTGTACTCTCACTTCATAAAAAAGAAACTTAAAGCTGCTGTAGGATTTAATGTTCTACCTCTTGTTGCAAACTCAATCACGATGTCTGCTCTCCCTCTGTGAATCCTGATAAAAGCCAAAGGAGTCACTTTACTCCAAACTTCAAAAGCCTTCTTGATGGAGGCATCCACATCAGCTTTCCTCATGTCGGGAGTGTAATTCACAATTCTAAGAAAATTAAAATGCAGAGCATTTTTTCACTAAAACAGTTTGGTCTCATGGTTAAAGTACCAGGCCAGAAATCAGAAAGCTATGAGTTCTAGTTGCACCTTAGGCATGACAGCTGGCCTGGGGGACCCTGAACCAGGCATTCTCTCTCAGCCTAATTCACTTCAGGGGGCGAAAATAGGAGGCGAAACAAACATTAGGTATGGTTGCTGCCTTGAGTTATTCATAACAATAATAAAAGTGAGATTAAAAAACAAATTAAAAAACAAATACTGCAAAAAACAAATTAAAAAATCACTCGCACTATTATGGGAATTAACAATTTGGGCTGAAAAATGAACATACAAATAAAAAAACAGATCTAAGTAGATTGAGACAAATGGTTAAAATCTTTCCAATTCATGTTGACCAGTTCCTGGATAAAGTTATTCATATGACTTTTATTTTTTATTGAGGTGTGAGCAAAACAATTTTCCCTTCCCCCTTCCCTCTACCTAAGGCATTTTCTTCCAGTGAACGGTTTTTGCAAAATAGTAGTGTCCAATGTCTGCAGGCTACAATACAGTCCTTTCAGCAGTTCGAAGAAGGTTCCACACCAATTTGCACTATTCAGATGACCCTGAAGTCACAGATAACCCTCCAAGTGGCCCAGTGTGCGATTCCAATTTTTTTCCTCCTGGTTCTATAAGAAAGCACTTTGCTTGTGCACGTGCAACACTCACAAATCGCCCTCTGTGTCAGCCCTAGTGGGGTGAACTGTTTTTTAGCTCAGCTGTGGCACAGCAACCCACTCTGCCACATGAATCAGCTGAGCTAAAAAACAAGGGAATATAGGATAGGCAAGGGCAGGGGAGGGTGGGTGGGGCCACCCAAAGGTGGTATTTGCCAGTTCTCCTAACTACTCAAAATTTTCACTACCGATAAGCCAGAACCGGTCCGAATTGGCTAAATACCACCTCTGAAGTGGCCTCAACTACTCTCAGAAATAGTGCTAACAACCAGGTGACTGCAAGGAATATAAACCCTTTCATCCTCCACCATTCAGTCAGAACTCAAGAAGCTTTTTGGATGGGAAGCGAAACCTCTTCAAGGAAAAACTAAGTCCAGTTGCCTTTTGAAAAAGCACCTTTGGGATTTCCCTTATATTTCATTTCATTTCAATTAAATTAAATTATTAGATTAAATCAAATTACATGAATTAATATAATATAATTCATAATTTCTCTTTTCTCTCATATTTAAAATACTATTTATAGGGAACTTTAGAGTTCTCCCAAACTTTCACGAGAAGAAATGCAATAAAAAGTCCTAAATTGTACATCGATATTGTAAGTATTCAAGTTTATTTTTACAGTTTAAAATGAAATTCTAAGAGTGACAATTAATTTTCAGTATTTTTCAACTTGTAAGTGCTGAGCTTATGACAAAATTGATATTATTTAAGATCTATTCTGTATATAAATAAGGAGGTACTATATTATTCTTATCTGAAGCATGTTGACTTAGATTCAGGGGATATAGCAAAAAAATTATTTTCCTTTTTCTTGGGATAAAGTAAATTTATTTTGTTTTCTTTTTGCTGTTTATCTTATCTAATTCACAGCTTTGTAGCAAAAAAGGAAAGACTAAATCATTCACTGAAACAAACTGAGAAAAGATGTTAAACAGTTACAGCATAGTAGGTATGCTATTTTCCCAACAAATTACAGGAATTTGTTCATGCCTTAAATGGTGTCTTGTTTTAGACTTTCTAGATCAGGGGTCTCCAGCCTTGGCTACTTTAAGCCTGGAGGATTTCTACTCCCAGAATCAACCCCCAGAATCCCCCAGCCAGCACAGTTGAAGTCTTCCAGGCTTAAAGTGGCCAAAGTTGGAGACCTCTGTTCTAGGTGTCATCTAATTCATTTGATCTATGCTCAGATTATGTTTTACCTGTATGTAAGCTTCATTTTTCTCCATCCAGGAAGAGCCAGGACATACTGTCCAATATCAGGGATACCACATCTTGGCTGCTGCATGACTTCTAGGGTCTCAGCATCAACCTTTCCTGTTACATTCAATCTAAAAAAGTCTTGCATTTGTTTGATTTTATCCACAAAGGATAAATTATTTGTCTTCCATCCTCGCTGCCTTGCATCAGCTTTCTGCTCATAAAACTGATTGATATATGCCTGACAAAAACAGAAAAGCATTCGAGTCTAAAAATGAATACATAATTTTCACATTAATTTTTTTATACATTGTAATCTATTTAAATGCTTGCTTGGTAGAATAGCAATGGCATATATTCATTTTTGCATTCATTGTTATAAGTTGTCCTCCACTTATGGCCACAAATGGGAACAGAACTTCCATCACCACTTGGTGATTTCATTATTAGGTGAGTTGCGCTTGATTTTATGACATTTTTGACATGGTCCTTAAGCAAATCACATGGCCATGAAGTGAACCCAGCATCCCTCAATGACTTTGCTTGTTAGAAACTCTCTGGAAAAAGCACAAATGGCCACCTGGAATGCTGCAACCATTGTCAATACATGTATGTTGTCAACACTAATATTTTGATCATGTTATTTGCAAGAATCATATATCTGAGGACCAGCCATAAGTCATTTTATTCAGCAGCATCATAACTTCGAACAATTGTTAAACAAATGATCCTGTCCAGGCCAGGAGTTAATACTGAGTGAAGGTGCCTGAGTAAAGGTACCGCTTGCCCTCAATACAATATTTATGCCTATCTGTCTGTTGAAGTGTATTGTCAGAATGCCGCGCTGCCATGAGTATTGGAATTGGTTTGACCTAAAATATCAATGGTTTAATTGTGGCTATATTTGCAGAGATTTAGTTGGGATCCTTCATGAGTTGAGATTTAAGGAATGTTCATCACATGTTGCGACTGTCAGTTGACATTCATATAGGCAGTCCTCGACTTACGATGACATTTCAGTCCAAAATTTCTGATGCTAAGTTGAGACAGTTGTTTAGTGAACTTTGACTCATTTGATAACCTTTCTTGCCATGGTTGTTAAGTGAAATCACTGCAGTTGTTAAACTAGTAACACAGTTGTTAGGTGAATATGGCTTCCCCAATGACTTTGATTGTCAGAAGGCTGCAAAAGGTGATCACATGATCACTGGGACACTGAAACCGTTATAAATATGAATCAGTTGCCAAGTGTCCAATTTTTGATCACATGACCATGGGGATGCTGCAATGGCCATAAGTGTGAAAAATGGTCATGTCATTTTTTTTTCAGTGCCATTGTAACCTCAAACATCACTAAATGAACTGTAAGCAAGGACTACCTATATGTTTATATTATATACGTCAATTTTCTGTTTCTCTATCCTATACAGTAGTTTTTAATGTCTTTGCAATGTATGTGATAGGTCACTGATGGCGAACCTTTTAGTTACTGAGTGTCCAAAGTGTGCACATGCATGCCCAAACTGCAAGGGGCATGGGCATGCATGCACATGCATGCACCCATCAGTGGTGGGCTAAAAAATTTTTTACTACCAGTTCTGTGGATGTGGCTTGGTGGGTATGGTGTGGCTTGGTGGTCGTGACAGGGGAAGGATATTGCAAAATCCCATTCCCTCCCCACCCCACTAACCTGCTTTCCAGCTCGGTTCTCCTGTGCAGGGCAAAACAAAAGAAGACCCAGCTGATCAGCTGGGATGCGGGAGGCAGAGAATAGATGGGGTTGGTGGGGCCAGTCAGAGGTGATATTTGCTGGTTCTCCGAACTACCCAAAATTTCCGCTACTGGTTCTCCAGAACTGGTCAGAACCTGCTGAATACCACCTCTGGCACTTGTGCATGCATGGCAGAACCTCAAAGACCAGCTGGCTAGTGGGAAATGGGGCATCCTAACACCAGCAACACCTGCAAGAGGTGAGATCTTTTTCTTTCATGAGCTTCTGTTTCATCGTTTGCAGAAATATTCCTGCAAATGATAGAGAGAAACGCCACGGTGAAACACGGTGGAGCTGAGCTGGAGTGACGGTGTGTGTGTGTCCACAGAGAGGGCTCTGCGTGACACCTCTGGCATGCATGCCATAGGTTAGCCACCACTGTGTTAGATGATCTATGTTTTTGGGAGGGCGGGGGTAAGATTACTGGATCTTTGGAGTTGCATAACATAACTGTTACAATTTATGAAAAAGGACAACTCCCCATACACCACAAATTTCTCACTGCAATTTCTGTAGCACACAAATCACTCTAAAACAGGGCTGTCGAACTCCCAGCCCAAAGGCCAGAAACGTCACATGATGACGTGAGTTTGACATTCCTGCTCTAAAGTCTCTTAAACAAAGCCAGAGCACTCAGAGAAGTAAGACACGGCATCAGATAAACAATTAGAGAAAAAAACACAATAACATCATCAAGGAACAATCAAGGAGAAAAAACATACCCCAAACAAGACTGGCAAGACAAGCTCCTATTTATAAACAACCAGCAAACTTCCCTCTCCTATGCACTGAGGTTGTTACATAGACTGTAACAACCTCAAAAAATCTGTAGAAAAAGAGATCTGCAGAAAAACAGCAACCTCAAAAAATATTAAGAACCCCACCTTTCAACCTAAGGTACCACTGATTCCAAGTTTCTCAGAGCCCTTCGGCATTGTTACCTGTGCAAGCTGTTCATTTTGTTCTTCACTTCTCTTCTCTGAAAGGATGGGGAGTCCATAAGAAAGTGCAATGCACCCAAATAAAAGCAAAATAGGTTTCATCTTAAAATTGGGTTTCCTTGTTTAAACAGTTGCAAAGTTTCTGTTTCTGCTATGGCAGTTCATCTGGCTTTCAGATTTTTGTGCTTTATGTTTCATAAAGCCAGCTGTGGACTGACTCAACATTTCATCATGTTCTGATTTGCAACAACAAGCACACAAACCAGGAGAAGGTGTCACAGTGCAAGTAGACTTAAAATCTTGATTATATGAAACTTTATAGCACCGAACTAGCAAAAACACTTTCTAATTCTCCCTGACTACCTTTAAACATCTTTCAGTTTCTAAAACAGTGCCTTTTACCTATACAGTGTTGCAACCCTTACCCAAACTGTGACTAGATTAAGATATTACACTCAGTCTTAATGCAATTCTTTTCATTGTTACACAAGGTTAGGCATTGTGGGTTATATTACCGTGTGTAGTGTGATCTCACCAATTATGTCTCTTTCTGCAGAATGATTTTAGAAAGTCATGACATACAGCATGTGAAGTGTAACCACACAGATATTTAAAACACCTTTAATCCTTCAATCAGAATAGAGCTGAGAGGGACCTTGGGAGGTCTTCTAGTCTAACCCCTGCTCAAGCAGGAGAGCCTATACCATTTCAGACAAGTGGCTGTCCAGTATCTTCTTAAAAATGTTCATTGTTTAAGACCTACAACTTCTGAAGGCAAGTTAATTGTTAACTGTCCTCACTGTTAGGAAGTTTCTCCTTAATTCCAGATTGCTTCTCTCCTTGATTAGTTTCCATCCATTGTTTCTTGTCCTGCCCTTGGGTGCTTTGGAAAATAAGCTGCTTCTTTGTGGCAGCCCCTCAAATACTGGAATACTATTATCATGTCACCCTTAATTCTTCTTTTCTCTAGACTAGCATATCAAGTTCTTGCAACTGTTCTTCATATGTTTGCTCTTCTTTGCACTTTTTCCAAAGTTTCAACATCTTTTTTTGTGTGATTATTGCTAACTTATTCATGGATAAATTCCTATTTTATATTTACGTGAGGGAAATCGCATCACTATCTAGCCAACAAGCAAAGGAAGGAAAGAATGAATGAGACAGAGGCATTAAGATGTGTTATGTATATTTTGATACGATAAACTTCCACGATTCAGATGCATCCTTGGGTACACGATGGGGAAATCACACTTTTAATCTTTCTCACCAGTAGCTGTTACTCATCTTGAATTCATCATGAACCACAAGAGTATAGTGTTTCCTCTATTGAGTAATTTAACATAATGTGTCTCAAAAATCACACAATGGATGACAATTTATTTCTAATTGGGAGGTGCTGATGATTCAGCATTCTGAAAGGTACCAAGTTGCTAATGAAAGAAACCCCTGAATGGGCTTTTGTTTTAAAAAAAAATGGGAAGGGAGGACAGAGTTCCTCACGTAGTAACAATAATTATTAACTGATTTAGAAGAGTATAATAGTGAATCAAACATATGTCATTTCCAATGACATGTGTTCATAGAAACAGCTTTGGACAATTTCGTAACACTAAACTTGACAGAAACCACTTAAAGTATTGGAGCTGTGCCGGCGCAATGGTTAGACGGCAGCATTGCAGGTCTAACTCACTGCTCACTCCAGGAGTTCAATTCTGAGCAGCCCAAGGTTGGCTCAGCCTTCCATCCTTCCGAGGTTGATAAAATGAAGACCCAGATTGTTGGGGGCAATATGCTGACTCTGTAAACTGATTAGAGAGGGGTGTAAAGCACTGTGAAGTAGTATATAAGTGTAAGCACTATTGCTAAAATTGTGACATTAGTAAACCCAGAGGTCAGTAGGAAGAGAAACTTCAAATGATCAAAGGGCACATCCAGATAGCTGGCTTAACATGGTTTTCCCACACAGTGGTAGAAATTATGCCAACATAATATGTTCTGACCTTATAACTCTGCCTTAGTAATGAGATTGGTGATTGGTGCTAACATGAAAGTTGATTGAGTCAGGTTAAAGTATAGCAATTGGTGCATTTCCCAGATGATCCTAATACAATAATAAATACTCCCTTTTATGACCCTGTAATTCCTTAATTCAGGATAGAGCTGGAGCAAGTGGGTGGAGCTGAGCATTTACTGGCTGGATGCCCTTCCTGATGCCATGTGGAGTTTACAGCAGATATTTTTTCTTTGTGCCCAAGGAGAGAGAAACATCTGCCGCTACCTAGGATTGAACTAACTATCAGCCTTCTGAATGGGAGGCAAGCTTCTTCTCACCATGCCACTCAGATCCTAATCCAGCAATCACTCCCTTAATATGGCCTGGTGCTGGGGACAATTTGGTTTAGGCAGATAGCTAGATGGGCAGGAGCCAGTGGTGGTATTTAGTTCAGCCAGTTCGGCTGAGCCGGTCGCAGCGATGAGCAGTGGAGAATGATCTGGTTTTCTCTGCCACTCTTCTGTTGGGCCCACCTGCCCACCTGGGGTCCCATACTCACCTTTATCCTCTGAATTTAAAGTGCAGCTACTTTGCACAGCACAGAAGAGTTCTGCACAGCAGCTGCTGAAGCAATTGGGATTGTGCAGGCTTGCAGGAGGTGAGTTAGAATGCCTCTGTGCCTGTGCAAAGTGCTCATTTGGTGCACGCACACATGCAAAGTGTGTGCATGCACACAAAGTGTGTGCATGTGTGCAAAGTGCACCCACCAAGCCATACCCACTGAACTGGTGGCAAAAAGATTTGAATCCCACCACTGGCAGGAGCAATCTTTAGATTTCAGTTTACAGAGATCCTGCTCTTTCTCTCACAATGTTCTACCTGGTTTATCAATAGCAATGTCAAGATTGCTAGAGAAAGAATTTTGAAAGGTTTCTCAAGAAATATAAGTATTTATTCTCTCCTGGATTCATGCCAGTACAGGAGCAAAATGGTCATGGAGGGAAGATGGCAGAAACTGAAGAGAAGCACACAATTCCACAACAACCAATCTTGGTTGGTAGCTTTTAGAAAGATTCTAATCTCTGTGGCAGTTGTCACTGAAGCCACACAGGCCTTAAGCCTGACAAGCTTTGTGTTGGGAGAAGCTGGGAAGCACTACTTCCATAATGGAATAAAAAACACCCAAAGGAGCTGACCTTGGCTGTGGGAGTGAGATGAGAAGAAGTTTGTGTTATGTTCGGCTGAGCTGAGCAGGAACTGAAGTCCATTCCCATTGGCTCAGCAGTCTGACAGTGAGCCATTTAAAAGTGAGTTGTCAGACCACGTCGATTAATTGCTCGTGCTTGCCAGCCAACTTGCAACAGTAACTGCTATTGCAGTTACTGTGGTTACAGTTATTCTTACGGTTACTTGTTATAGTTAATAGTTACTAGCTAATAAATGTTTTAGCCAAATCGTGGAAGTCGTTTGTGCCTCACAAAACTGGCGACGAAGATTGACGCAGTGAAGGCATACAGAAATCTCAGGGAGTCAGAGTGCTCAGTAAAGTTATTTCAGCCAGCTGATGAGATGTCCTTGACTCCAGCATTCCCGTGTTTCCACCCTACAATGGAGATGTGGTATTTCTACATAAACTGTTTTGAGTGTTTTTAGATGCTGCAGATTTGGCGGATATATCAAATCACAGAAAAAAAGCTTATTTCCTAAGTTTCTGTGGAGCAGCTGTCTTCGACACTGCTACTGCTTCATTGGCACAGCAATCAGTTAAAGGCGTTTCCTGGGAAGCCCTCCAGGAAATCCTGAGTAACCATTTTGCCCCCAAACCATCATGAATTGCTAGGTGGCACACTTTTCGGCGATGGGCACAAGCTGAGGGAGAGACCATCAGTATGTATATAGCTGTTCTCCAAACAGCTGCATTGCAATGTGGGTTTAAAGAGCTGGATAACATGCTGCTTCAGACTCCAAAGACGTCTGTTAGCAAAAGGTGACCTCACTTTAAAAATGGCAATTGAAGAGGCTCAAGCTGCTGAGATGTCCAATCTCTCTGCAGCTGAGATCCAAGGCACAAT
>BHFT01058225.1:5609-51963 GCA_004320025.1 Laticauda laticaudata
CAAAAAAAAAAAAAAAAACCACCGAAAAATGTGGCTGAAATTTGGAATCTTTCCCAGTGTTACAATTTCTGCTGGGATAGATGTTCACATTCGTTTAATGCTTTTCAAAGCTCAAGAAAATCTGTACTCTGGTGGCATCTTAGTCAAGGAAAATGGAAATATTTATGTCTGTTAGGGTAGAATGGTTATGCCAGCATTTCCTGAGCTGTTGCCTTTGTTTGTGAGAGTTAACAACCGCTGTTGTCCTTCGNTTAGGGTAGAATGGTTATGCCAGCATTTCCTGAGCTGTTGCCTTTGTTTGTGAGAGTTAACAACCGCTGTTGTCCTTCGAGTTATGAAGGGTAGAGATTTTTGGAAGTGTACACTTGTTTGGACAATGCTGGCAATGCCACATGATCCAGAGATCTGGTACTAATTTGCACATTTTTTAAATAGGTCTGTGCCAAATTATACATCCATCATTTTATCACTCTTCCTAGCCAGACTTGGCTTTATGTCTGACTGCAATCCAACATAAAAATGCCTCTTTGCACATTGCTATAGTCACCAGTACGACATTCTTGTCTTGTACAATTTTAGATGACTGCCTATATTTACATAGGAGAACTCAGTTGAATACTTTTTATGTTATTATTCTCTTCGGAATCTTGTCTCCACCGCTTTGCTGGATATCAGATAATTGTGGGTTCCATTGCTTAGTCTATCCAAGATCATGAAAACAGGCTGGTCATTCTTTTTCTGGCCAAGTTGGAGAACTGCTGATTTACTACTGGTGCCATTAGGTTTATGTTCTCGATTGGAGGTCAGACTTAAGAGGAGTAAACATTTGGTCCCCTTGATGATTTTTTATAAATATATTGGAGTCTATGAGGAGAAACAGAGTCAGTTATAACATTAAACACTGAAGTGTTGGGAACAATTGGTCTAGAAGGACATTGAGCAAGAGAAGATATATTGTTGTTCAGTCACTAAGTTGTGTCCAATTCATTGTGACCCCATGGACAAACAACACACCAGGCCATCCTGTCCTCCACAGTTTCACAGAATTTGTCCAAATTCATGTTTGTTGTGTTGATGACACTATATAAACCAGGGGTGTCAAACTCAATTTTTTTAAGGGCCACATCAGGGTTCTGCTTGAGCTCGGGGGTCCAAGGTGGGTGTGGTCAGGGTGGCCATCTCAACATCACTCGTGTCAGGGGCGCCTGTGGTGGCTCAAGAGCTCTGCCAGCAAAAACAGGCTCCCAAGCTCCATTTTCGGCCACGGCGGCCTCGTGCAACCCTCTGCTTGCAAAAACAGAGCTCGGGAGAGCCACGCATGACCCTCACAAGCTCCATTTTCAGCTGCAATGGCTTCCTGCAACCCTCTGCCAGCAAAAATAGAGCTTGGGAGGACCCTCCTGAGCTCTGTTTTCACTGGCAAAGGCACCGCAAGCCAGTCCTTTGCAGTTTCCAGTTGCCCCGTGAGCCAGATCTAAGCATTCTCATCCTCTGCCATTCCCCTTCTCCTTTTGCCTTCCGTCTTTCCCAGTATCAGGGTCTTCTCCAAGGAGTCTTCTCTTCTTATTCAGTGGCCAAAGCACCAAAGTATTTGGGCAGTTCTTTGACCATTTATAAAGTGTGATTTATAACTTTCATGTAGTGTGGTTTTGACCAATTGTGGTTTATTCAACTATAGTATGTACCAAACTCCTTACGACCCTTCTGACCCCTCCCCCCCCCCGTCTGCTTTGTAAAAGACTTTTAAAAGAGCTCTAAAGATCAGCAACCAGCACCCAGAACAGCTTTGCCATGGTGATGCCCCCAACCAAAGCTGGGTACAGGAAAGCTGCTCATCTTATTGTTTCCTGATCATAGTAATGGCCGAGCCAGAACATATTAGCAAATTGCTTTTACTGAACAACGCTGCCGTTGTGATTAGAGGTATTTCTCCTGATACCCAAAGCTCCTTTTCGGGCATTAAATTAGCACCAGAGGAAGGCAAGTGTCATCCTAAAGGCTGTTTAGAATAGATTGCTCTGGCTTCATTTGATAATAGGGTTGGGCTCTCTTCGAAACGGGGTGGCCTGGGTTTTGAAGAGCCGTGGCCTTTTCATTCCGGTTCTCTTTTACCAGTGTGTTTCTATTTCATTCAGGGTCCTTTTCTTGCACTAACCTTTAGCAAGCATCTCCAAGTGATGGTGTGGGGGTGGTTAAAGATGACACTTGCATTGTGACATCAGCATATAAATTATGCCGTTTACGTAAGTACTTATGTTGCTGTAATATAATTGTCAATGACAACTTTTTATTATTATTACTAATCATTGTACGGTCAGCCAGATGTTCAGGCTGGCATTTTTGTTTACCTATCAAGTCCTTACCAAGGACCCGGGATAGGCAAATCTGGATGTTTGATGGTATTACAGATCTCGCCGCAGGATGGAAGCTGTTCCAAGTAAAACCACCTTTTTGCATAGTGGTGGGATTCAAAAAAATTTTTACTACCAGTTCTGTGGGCGTGGCTTGGTGGGTGTGGCAGGGGAAGGATACTGCAAAATCCCCACTCCCTCCCCACCCCACAAACCTGCTTTCCAGCTCCATTCTCCTGTGAAGGGCAACAAAAGGAGACCCAGTTGGGACTCGGGAGGCAGAGAATAGATGGGATTGGCAGGGCCAGTCAGAGATGGTATTTGCTGATTCTCCAAACTACTCAAAATTTCCACTACCAGTTCTCCAGAACCTGCTGAATACCACCTCTGCTTTTGCAATTGACTGATGGCAAATTTATCAATGCCAGTGGTGTTCAAGTAGTGCTTCAGTTGTTTTGGGATTGCATCCCCAAAATTATGCAGTTTAAGTAAGTTAAATTTAAGTTGCCGTAATATCATTGCCAATGTCAAAAACAATAACAATAATAATAATAATAATAAATAATAATAATAGTAGTTGTTGTTATCTCTTTTATTCATTAAACATGAAATTCAGTCACAAATACCAGTGACTGATATGGGTTGCTGCCAAGGTATCAACCAAGTATTTTCTTAAGATGTACGATGTTCCGAGTAGCGCAGTTTTTTGCAGTTCCACTAGTGTTATTGCAGGAAGCTGTAATTTCTTGATGTGTTTTGTAAAATTCTTGGACATGGTACCAAGTGCCCAGAAGACAATGGATATCACTGTCACATGTTTCATCCACAGTCGCGTAGTTTCGATGGCCAGATTGTGATATTTCATGATTTTTTCCAGTTTTTTTCTTCGACTTTGGTGTCTCCTGGTACAGCGATCTCAATAACGCTTCGGTTTTCAATGCCTGTGATATCTGGCATGTTGTGTTCCAAATGATGATCCGTCTGTATTCAAAAGGCCCACAAGATCTTCAGCTTCTCATTTTCGACAATGTTTACCATTTTATGTTCCATTATGTTCTTGACTATATGACAATGTCTATTGTTGTTGTTGTTGTTATCACTGTTGTAGTTGTTATTATCTGTCATTAAGTTAGTGCTACTCTTCGCAATTGCATAGATTTTCTCCGTGAAGACCTGTCAGATTTCCCAACAATGAGCTCATCTCTGCCATAACTTAGTCCATCCACTTTGAACCAACCACACCGGTTTGTTATGAATATGGCTGCCTTTTAAGTACTAATTCTGGAAGTTGAAGTCCACTCTTTTTAAAGTGGCCAGGGTTGAGAAACAATGTAGTAAGGGACTACATCATAGTTCATCTCAAACAATATCAATGCTAATTCCATTTCCAAATCCTCAATTCCTCATTCCAGCAACCATGCCAGTCCCCCTTGTTGGTGCAAAAAATTGAATTGTGCTGTTGCAATTCAGAGAAGCGGAGTTTTTAATCAGATACCCGGGAACTGTTGTGGTTCTCTGGCAGCCTGTGCAGATGGCAGCAGAAATCAGATAGTGGGGAAGAACAGGAACCAGTCCGGGAGTCTGGGGAGGACTTGGATGAGGGTCCTGCGTCTGATGCAGAGACGGGCCATAACCATCTGGGAGTGGTATGCTGACTCTGGAGCCTCGTGTCTGGCAGCAGCAAAGCCGAAGAACAAGAGGAGCCTGTTCCCAGTGCGCATGTTCACAGAGCTGCCAGAAGGCAAGAGCAGCTAAGACAAAAGGGGCGATTCGGGAGTAAGGCCCTCCCCTAAGGTATAAAGGAAGTACAAAGGTAGAGAAACCTTTGTAGGAAGTAAAGTCGTTCATTCTGTTCAGATTAATCCCTGAAATTTTGTGTGGACTTTGTACTTCGGTTGGTTTTTTTTATATAATTCATTTGGCACTCTAGTTGGCAGCAATTCAAAGGAAAGAAAGGTGGATGCTTATCTCGAGGGACTGTTTGGAACTCATTACCCGCTGGGAGTGAACATAATTCCCAGTGTTAAAATAAAACAAGAGCTGTTTTAACTAAGTGTGTGCTTAATTATGGTCAGGAAGCCTTGGTCAGAACAGGAACCAGGATGGAAATGCTAACGACCATGGCTTTGAAACAACCCCTCTTTGCAAAGCTGCCTTGTTACTTTGAGCCGGGTTCCCAGCAGCTGGACCGGACGCCTGCAGGTTCAATAACTGCTCAGCGTATCTCTTCCTGTTGAAGGAGCACTGTTCACAAACTGACAGAAGAGGCAATTAAGACCCACAGTCAAGAATCAGGGCAAGTTTCTTCGGGATGAATTGTCTGAAGAAGAGGCGGTGATAAGGAGCGAAGTAAAAGGATAGAATCTGACGGGTTTGAACAGTGAAGCAAACACCAGCTAATGAAGGTTAGAGGACTCAGGAGAGTTTCTTGGGAAGAGATTGATGAACAGACTCCTAGGACAGAAATTGAGTAGTTCAGAGGTTAGACTCTCTTTTTTATATATATATAAAGAAAATATCAGGAATACATTAGAGCAGGCAACTCAGATCCATGGAAATACTATTTATTTGCCTTGTTGGAAGAAATATCCATCTGGTTCAATTCCAAGCTGGGAGGAAGACACTGGAAACATGGAGGCTGATTGGAAAGAGGGTGAACAGGATCACCAAGCACATAGTCCTGGTGCAGCAGACCCCATGGAGTTGAGAATAAGGGGTATTTATACCTTCTCTTGGGCTTTGCACTTGAGCTACCTGTTCCTGTGCAAGAACATGTATTGGCTGTTGTCATATTCCTTTGGGGTCGTGTTTGTCTGAGCTCCCAGGTTTGGTTGAAGCTTTCTGGGTGATGCAATGTCCTTAAGAGATTGCAATGTAGTGAGGCTTTGTATCTTCTGCTAAATGATCATATTATATTCTCTTAATCCCATCACCCTGGAGCTGAAGGTCTTTTGTCTTGTGGATAGGATAGTTTCTCAAAATATTTCATTCTTCTAGGAGGGGTGATTTCCCTCAGCCTTTAAACAAAGAAGACACATTTTGGAGAAGCAGTGCTTTTTAAACTCTCCTTTGCCCAAAGACATGCTCCCAATTTTAAGACTTTTGATCACTGCCTGTTTTTTAGGCTGCATTTTACAGGCTTCCCTTTTGGTTTGGCTAGTCATTATTTACCTCTATTGTTTCTGAAAGCACTTTCCTAGAATCTGTCAGCCTCCGGTTCGTTATTTATTCCTCCAGATTTTATGTTTGCTTTTGTTTTACCTTCTGTTTTATTAGCAACAAATTGTTTTCGGTTGGAAATGCTCCGGTTATAACAAAGTCTGTAGTGAGCAACAAGTACTGCAAGTGAAGGGAGTATTGACAAAAGTCATACAGGAGGGATTTTAAGGTTGCAATAAGGAAGACAACTAGCAGTTAGGTGGAGGAATTCAGTTATAGTGGAGATGCACTCAGAGTTGGAAAATTTGAAAGGCTAGGCCAGGGTCAGTTCCGCATGGGGAAAATCTGTGTGATAGCTAAGAGCAGACAGCCGGCTCAGGAATTCTGGGAGTGAAGTCCACAAATCATGAAAGAGCGACTGGCTCAAGAATCCTGGGAGTTGAAGTCCACAAGTCATAAAAGGATCCTGGTCCCTCACCCTGTCACAACGGCACTACAAAAAGTGACTTATAACTCTTTTTTCACACTTAATGGCTGTTGGAGCATCCTCATGGTCAAATGGTAATAAATGGCAAGCCTTTCCAACCTACTGAACTCTGAGAGTGTTTTCCATACAAATTTTGGAGATTAGGTAGCCCTGGAAAGCCATATGCCTTTTAGAGCAGGGCTCTCCAACCTTGGCAACTTTAAAACTTGTAGACTTCAACTTCCAGAATTCCTCAGCCAGCAGGAATTCTGGGAGTTGAAGTCCCATCAGTCTTAAAGTTGCCAAGGTTGGAGACACCTGCTCTAAAGGGAACGCAGGCATCTCAAGGATTGATTTGCAGGACGTGAACTATTTTGTCTGTGTGGTTTCTTTTCTTTTCTTTTTAAAGGCAATTAATATTATCCAAGATCCTCCTTTGTGTCTTTCCTGGGTTTAAGCCATGCCCGGTTAGGCCTCTGAAGAGTTCCGATTATAGCAGGCAGGGTCAGCACACCTGGGAGGGAGACAGCTGTTAAAGCTGAACTCCGGCCTTGTCAGCATTAATGACCCGCTTTTGACACCTTATCCCAGCCGTCCTTGTTACACCTACGATCTACTGCTTTCCAATAATTACTAGCTGTCACCCTCCATTTAATGAACGTTCTCTTCTTAGTCAACCCAGACATAAAAATGACATGAGATTGGTAGCTGAAGCAACATCAGTAAACTTAGCTCCCCATTGCCCCTAGTTCCAAATTCAAAGTGATTTCCTCTGAGTGTTTGCAGCAGCAAAAAAAAAGAGGCCCTTGTTTCCGGATGGTTATGAAAAAATACATTCTTGGTTGTGGGAGCTCGTCTTCCTCGTCTGCTTTAAGGAAGTTAACACAAAGAGCTTTACTTGGGCTATGAAGCAACTGAACAGACTAGGAATGTGCTGTCTGGAAGGCTCTTAACTACCCGGTGAATGACTGCATCTGATTTGCCCCATGAAACCAGAGAGATTATTTTGCTTTGGAGAAAGAAATCTGAAAATTGAAAACTACCTCCTGGTTTCTTGCTGGCTTCTGAGATCATCTCTTTCTGATGACAGAGAAGTCTACATTTGAAAAGGACCCAAAGGGGGAAAGAATTGGACAATCATTAGCTCAACTAGTATCTTTGTTCAGAGATGGTATTCAGCCGGTTCTGATCAGTTCTGTACAGTGGTGGTATTCTACTGGTTCAGTCCGGGTCTGCTGAGCCGGTAGCGCCAATAAGCAGCAGAGACCGAATCAGTTCTCTTCGACATTCTGCTGTTGAGCCCATCTGCCTGGGCTCCCATACTACCCTTTATGTCCTGCTTTGGAAGCGCAGCTGCTTTGGCTGGCACAGCAGATATCTGGGCGGCAGCTGCTGAAGCAACAGGGACAGTGCAGGATAGCAGGAGATGAGTCAAGAAGCCTCTGCGCTTGTGCAAAGTACAGATTTGGCACCCACACATGTGCAAAGTGTGTGCATGCACACAAAGCACTCCACCAAGCCACACCCACCAAACTGGTGTTAAAGTATTTTGAAGCACATCACTGGTTCTGGAGGACCAGTAGCAGACATTTTGAGTGCTTCTGGTGAACTGGCAAATCCCACCTCTGACTAGCCCCGCCAACCCCATCTATTCTCTGCCTACTGAGTCCCAGCTAATAGGCTGGGTCTTCTTTGGTTGTCCTGCACAGGAGAACGGAGCTGGAAAGCAGGTTAGTGGGGTGGGGAGGGAAGGGAGATTTTGCAGTGACCTTGCCACACACACCAAGCCATACACACCAAGCCACACACACAGAACTGGTAGTAAAACATTTTTGAATGCCACCACTGCAGCACTAAACCCTGGAAAGTCCCTCTTTAAAAAAAGTAAAAAAATGGTCCAGAAGAGACCCAGTAATCTCTTCTCTCTCTTGGCAGAAGGATCATAGGGTAGAGGTATCGTATCTGAGATGCAAGAACTCAGGGGATTGTGAGATGGCAGGTGTTCATCTGGTTTTTTTCAGCCTGTATAGCACCATGATTGGATGCTTAGGTCGATGTCCATTTTCCAAGGACAGCTGTGGAATTTCTCTATTGATATTGTTGAAGGAATAAGTCACTGTAGCATAGAAAACACCACCATATAAGTAAATACAAATCCAATTTCAAAAATATCAATGATTGCACAAAAGGACCAATAGCATGATGTATTAAGAGGGCCTTGGAAACTACTTTCATTAAAGTATATGATACTGCAGATAGATAGATAGATAGATAGATAGATAGATAGATAGATAGATAGATAGATAGATAGATAGATAGATAGATAGATAGATAGATAGATAGATAGATAGATAGATAGATAGATATAGATAATCATAGATACATAATCACAGATTGATAATCATAGATAGATAGATATAGATAATCATAGATAATGATAGATAGATAGATAGATAGATAGATAGATAGATAGATAGATGATAGATAGATAGATAATCATCGATAGATGGATAGATGATATATATAGAGATTGATAGATAATAGAGAGAGAGACATACAGACAGACATACAGACATAGATAGATAGAGATAGAGACAGGCAGAGGTAGAGATATACAGAGATAGAGATGGATAGAGACATAAAAATAGATAAATAGAGATAGAGACAGAGATAGATAAATAGAGATAATGTCAAAGACTGAGAAAGAGATAAACATAGAGAGAGGGGAGGGAGAGCAGAAGTGGTTCTGACCAGATCTGTAGAACCGGTAGCGGAAATTTTGAGTAATTCGGAGAACAGGCAAACATCACTTCTGAGTGGAGATTTTACATTATCCTTCACCTGCCACACCCACCAAGCCATGCCCCCAGAACAGGTAGTAAAAAAATTTCACTACCACCATTGGATGGAAGTAAATAAATAGAGATAGAGATAATCTCAGTAGGATAATGGTTTGAAGTTTTTGTGTTGTTATTATGATTTTTGAAGCAGTTAGAGCTTAGTCAAGTATATTTTAATGAACAAAGCAGAATGCAAGAATATTTGTGATCAGTATACCGAGAAGCTTTAAATAATATATCCTCATTCTAAACTCTTTCTCAAGAGCCGTAAACATATTCTTGCCTTTGATGACGTTTTAATTCTTTTTCATTACTATCTGTTTTACCCGCCTTAGAAAATCTAAATTAGTTTTTCTCATATTATTTTGATCATCCCTAAAGCATTTCTGTACAGTGTGAATAATCTTTTTGACCCAATAATGCCATTTGTGACTATTTATATCAGCCAATTTTCCCCAGTCTGATGGTCTCCTCATTTATATGGCCTGGAATGCCCAAAATTCCTAGCTAGGTTGAGAAATTGTGGCAGTTTGAGCTCTGCCAGGACCCAGCAGATAGATAGAAATTTACCAAAATTGGATAAATACACAAAGAAGGCTGTTGAGGGGGAAAAAAAAAAGGATATTCCTGTACGGTGAAGCTCCAACATGCCTGCCAAAGAAGTGACCTTGTTGGAAGAAAGGAGAGGGGAAGAGAAAGTCCTCAGTGCCTCTTGAGATCAAGTGAAGTGATGCGTATCAGAAGAAGACACTAAAGATTTATTGTCTGTGGCAAAAGAAACACAGATCTCGGCTTGTACAATAAGTGTTTTTGACATCATACAATGCAAAGGATGATTGGATACGGTAGGTTAGGAACAGTTTGGGTTGAAGGAAAATAGCAAAGCACTTTTGCGCTGTCGGTCCTCGTGAGCTTGGGGTCTTCTGGCTGGGTTGATATTTTCAGAACCGAGGACATTCAGAAAGCCTTTTCTTTTGTTTTGAATCTGGTGGTAGTTTAGCCAGACTTTTGGACTCACCCGATTGCTTACAGGGACAATAGACTTCCTAGTTACCCAGACTCTGGGTTGGAAGAAATATCCTTCTGGGTTCAGTTCCAAGTGGGGAAAAAGGAAAGATGGTTTAATGGTGGACAGGATGACATTCCTGGGAGCTCCTGGATGAAAAAAGGGAAGAAATGCTGAGAGTCCCTGGGTTTTATGCCCTCTGGTGGGATTTGAATTTGAGCTCGTACTCTGATTGGTTTTCAGACTCCGATGGGGCCATTCTGGGGCAAGTCTGTAGGCTGTCCTGAGTCCCAGGCTTGGTTGAGCCTTGCTGGATGATGATGTAATGAAAGGGCTTTGAGCAATTCTTATTATGGCTCTGCCTGGAAGAGGTAGAACTTTGTTATGTAGAATAGACTGGCCAGGCCTTAATGGCACATTAACAAAGGTGGTGGCAGGCTGAGTTTCTGCCTCTCTGAGTTTCTACTTCTCTTTTAGGGGAAATATTCTTCTTTTTTAGTATATCCTAAAATATTTCATTTTCCTAGGAGAGTGGTAGGTGCTAACTTCCTACACCAGTCTGGTATCCCAGTCTGCAACTTCTATTCCCCCCCCCCCCACACAACAAACATGACCAATAACCCCAGNCCCCCCCCCCCCAACACAACAAACATGACCAATAACCCCAGCTGATGGGAATTCCAGAGGCTGTGATCACAGCTCATCTGGAGAAGGGGGAAATGGAGCAGGCATTACAATAACAATCTGGAATTAAAACAAACGAGCACATGAAAATACGGTTTTCTAAACAGGTAATCCTCAACTTAACAACCACAATCAGGCCCAAAATTTCTGTTCCTAATGAGAATTTGTAAGTATTAACAACAAATAATACTTATTTGATGGGATGTGGTGGCTCAGTGACTAAGATGCTGAGCTTGTCGATTAGAAAGGTCAGTAGTTTGACGGCTCTAATCCCTAGTGCCGTATAACGGAGCGAGCTCCCATTACTTGTCCCAGCTTCTGCCAACCTAGCAGTTCAAAAACACGTAAAAATGCAAGTAGAAAAATAGGGACCCCTTTGGTGGGAAGGTAACAAGCGCTCCGTGCGCCTTCGGTGTTTAGTCATGCCGGCCACATGACCACGGAGACGTCTTCGGACAGCCCTAGCTCTTCGGCTTTGTAACAGAGATAAGCACCACCCCCTAGAACTAGAAACAACTAGCACGTATGTGTGAGGGGAATTTTTACCTTTACCTTATTTGTAAGTATTTAGTTAACAAAGTATTTTTGTTAAGTCGGTTTTGCCCCATTTTATGACCTTTCTTGTCACTGTTGTTAAATGAATCGCTGCATTTGTTAAGTTAGTCACATGGTTGTTAAGTGAATCTGGCTTCCCCGTTGACTTTGCTTGGCAGAAGGACACAAAAGGGGATCATGTGAGCCCAGGACACAGAAAATAGTCATAAATATGAGCCAGTTGCCAAGGGTCTGAATTAAATGACCATTTGTTAATACTATTGCAAGCAAAAAGCAGCTATTTTCCTCCCTCAGTCCTCCAAAAGTTTTAATTGCAGAACAGTAATTCAGTTCAAAAATTGAACAATCATTGAATAATATTGTTTCAGTTTTATCTCAGTATGCCAATACATCAATACAGACCAAGTTTATTGAGATTTTTCTGCCTAGAGAAAGATTCATTTCAGAATCATCTCTTTGTTATGGCCATTCAAATCGGGTCTTCTATTATTTCACAAAAAAAGAAGGAAAAAGTGTGCAGATCTAAAGGAAAGCAACTTAATTTCAATAGAGATATTAAAGACACTTAAGAAAAATAAAAATCTTTCCGTAAGTAACTAGATAATGAAATGTTACCATCTAAATTTGAGCACACAATTAAGCAGTTAGTTACGTGAAAATGCCATCAATTTATCCACAGCTCTAGAAACATCCGTTTGTTTATGCTGCTACAGAATATCTCAATATTTCCATTTGTCTATCTTCAATTTTTGTTTTTAAATGCTGAATCTGGGAAATTGGAAATTGGGAAACATTATTCTCCAAAGCACCAGAGGGCAAGACAAGAAACAATGGTTGGAAACTGATCAAAGAGAGAAGAAGCAACCTGGAATTACGGAGAAACTTCCTAACAGTGAGAGGACAATTGCTTGCCTTCAGACATCTTGGGCATTTCATCACTGGAAGTTTTTAAAGAAGAGAATAGACAGTCACTTATCTGAAATAGTATAGGGTCTCCTGCTTGGGCAGGGGGCTGGACTAGAAGACCTCCAAGGTCTCTTCCAGGCCTACTCTACTCTACTCTATTCTATTCTCAATTCATTCTGGGCAAGAAAATCTAAAATCATGTCTTTTATTTCCACTGTCCTGGTATAAATATTGTTGCTTATTTTTGCAAAGATGGAACTTAAAATGCATTAAAAATGATCCTCTCACTTGGGGAAAACCCAAATGTTGCAAAATTATGAAGTTATTCACAGGAAAAATGTTTCTATGGGGAACTGCAAGCTTTCTAGGGAAGCCTGTGTTTTTGCTGCATTATGATGGCCAGTGCTCAGCTATGATAAATAATAATAGATAATGTGAGATACATAGATAATGTGAGCAAAGAAATCAAGTTAAAAGTCATTATTTTTGCAATTTTTTTCTTGCTGTCCTGTTTCTAATGGAGGGACATTGAACCAAGTGTCAGAAGAACACAAAGTCCGAAGGTTATCTCAACTGTGATCCACTAACTGTACAAGAAAGCAGTTTTCTTTTCTCCTGAGCAGACCAGCTGAAACCTCAGCATTTATGTTCCACACAGCAAATTTATTACAAATTTGCAGGTAGTCCTTGACTTACAACAGTTCATTTAGTGACTGTTCAAAGTTACAAAATCACTGAAAAAAACCTTATTTTTTTTTCCATAAGACTGTTGCAGTATCCTCATTAGGTCACGTGATCAAAATTCAGAGCCCTTGGCACTGGGCTTCATATTTATGACAGTTGCAGTGTCCCGAGGTCATGTGATCAATCACCTTTTCCAACCTCCTGACAAGCCAAGTAGATGGGGAAGACAGATTCACTTAACAGCCAGGTTACTCACTTAACAACTGCAGTGATTCATTTAACAATGATGGAAGAAAGTTTGTAAAACAGGGCAAAACTCACTTAACAACTACCTTGCTTCGCAGCACTAATGTTGAGCTCAATTGTGGTCATATGTCAAAGACTACCTGTAGAGTCAGGACCATCTGTATCTCTGATGGGAGACTATTTTATTAGGCACGTGTCATAATGGGAAGGCACACTTCTGAGGCCTCACAAGGCAAGATAGTTTCACGAAAGTACCCTCTTTCCCCAAAAATACGACCTACCCTGAAAGTAAGTCCTAGCTTGATTTTTACATGAGTGCCCAATATAAGCCCTACCCCCAAGATAATCCCTAATTAAAATCTCGCCCACTCCAGAGTGGACGGGCAAAAATTAAGCTAGGATAGGGATCAGCGGGGTGGAGATGTCCTTTGGACAGTTGTAGCCAGGCCTCACATACTCCAACACCTGCCTTGCCAGCCCATTTCTTCTGCAGCCAGCAAGGTTAGCAAGGCTTTCCTGAAGGCCTCTGTAGCTGATAAAAAAGCTCTGGATTGATCTGGAGCTCAGTTATGGGCTGCAAAAACCTTCAGGAAAGCTTGCCGGCCACAGAAGAAGTTCCCGAAGGCCTCTGATAGTGAAAAAGAGGCAGGGGCAACGGGTGCAAGTGAGGTTAGTCAGTGGATGACATCCCCCGAAAATAAGACCTGGTGCCTTTTTTGGTGGGAAAAAAAAATATAAGACAGGGTCTATATTTTCGGGGAAACACAGTATTACCATCCTATCTAGATCTAGTGGGAAGGGTAGAAACCATCAGGACCTACAAGTAAGGTTAGCCCCATGCCACATACGACTTCAAAGGGGAAAGCATTTCCTTAAATTGCAGTTCTTTTATCCATATAGATAAGAAGGGTTCCTGCTGAATTTTATCTTTTTCGCAGGGAGCAAAGTAGAATTAATTTCTGCAAAAAGCACTGAGAAATCAGGGCAATGGGGTTTTTTTGGTTCATTCTCCTTCCCTCAAGATTATTCTGCTTTGCTAAGAGTAGCTCCTAATGACATACGAGCAATTCATGCATTTTGGAATGGAAATAGAAAATGCTATATATCCTGAAATTGTTCCTGCAGTTGAGACAAGAATAACACATTGATAGTATTAGGTAGCAAGTTTCCTTCCTAAGCTTTTCTGCTGTATGGCTCATCTTCCCAGTTTTGAATTTTACCCACGGAAAAATTGTCCAAGTTCCTTTTAACTTTCTTTCCATACCTAATTGTGTTATAAAAGTGCTTCTACTTGGAAATGGAACAGGAAAACATCATCCTAAAATTAGTCATTCTTGATCATCCGGAATTTGTTTTCTCTATCATTACAGAGTAGAATTAAAGCAGGTTATTAATTGGCCTTTTTATCTTAGTGAACTACTTCCTCTGTTATGGTGGGAAAGAAGTTCTGTTTCCCTGTTTGCTTTGCATGCATTTGTCTGTTTTTATCTACTCTGAAGTCTTAAGAGCTCTGAGCTGAGAATTTGCTGCTATTTAAAGTCACGTTATGCTGGATTAAATGCTCATTTCTTTTGTACTCCTGGTGCCATAGAATTGAATATCCAGCCTGCTCCACAGAGAGCATCTATAAAGCCAATATATGAATTAATCTAATGTTCATGCCTCTAACTCCCTGCTGGTTCGTTCATCTGAACCATGTTTAAACCAGAAACTCTTACTATTAACTAACTAGATGCTGTTGTTTCATCCAAAATCTGAAACTGGAGAATGCCATATGCAGAAGCTTGCTGGTCTAAAAATGGGTGATTCTGTTTTTCCCAATAAAATTTGGCCACAGAAATGTGATCTACGAATAAATAACAGAATAACAGAGTTGGAAGGGACACTGGAGGTCTTCTAGTCCAACCCCCTTCTCAGGCAAGAAACCTTATACCATTTCAGGCAAAGGATTATCCAATCTCTTCTTTAAAAACTCCAGTGTTGGAGCATACATAACTTCTGGAGGCAAGCTGGTTAATTTTAGTTTAGTTTAGTTTAATTTATAGCCATTGCACCTCATACAGCGAAATTAAATACCATCCTCAGTGTACATGATGACTATGAAAATAAACAAAACACACATCCTTCACATTCTATACAATTGAATTGAAAACCGCTGATACTGCATTAATACTGCACTATACAGTAGAATTCAAAAGAGCTACTGCCCTGGGATAGAAGCTGTTTTTCAGCCTATTTGTCCTTGTTTTTATCATCCTGTATGTCTGCCAGATGGTAATAATTCAAAAAAAGGGTGCCCAGGATGAGATGGATCTTGGAGAATGTTTTGAACTTTCTTAAGGCAGCGGGAACAATAAAGCTCTTCCAAAGAGGGGAGAGGGCAACCCATGATCTTCTGGGCAATGACGTTAACCCTCTGGAGCGCTGTCCTATCTGCCATTGTGCAATTGGCAAACCATACAGAGGTGCAATAAGTTAAGATACTCTCTGTGGTGCAGCGGTAGAAGGTCACCAGCAGTTTTTCATTCAGTTGTTGTTTCCTGAGAAGCCTCAGGTAGTAGAATCTCTGCTGGGCCCTTTTGACCAGGGCTGCAATGTGAGCACCTCAGGTCAGGTCCTCTTTTAGGGTAACACCCAGAAACTTAAAACTGGCCACTTGCTCCACTCGGTCTCCATTGCTGAGCAAGGGCTGGATGTCTGATCTATTCCTTCTAAAATCCACTATAATTTTTTCAGTTTGGCCGTGTCAAGATGAAATTCAGTAAATGAGATGTTTTTAAAAAACATTTGTGCAATAAGTAAATATGGGGAGTCCTCAACTTATGATCACAATTGAGCTCAAAATCTCAGTTGCAAAGCAAGACTATAAGCTCCTTGGTCTTACTGGTGTTGAGGACCAAGTTGTTGTCTCCACTCCACTGTGTTTTGTTCTCGCTGTTGGGAAATTTCTCCTTAGTTGTAGATTGGCTGTCTCTTTGATTAGTTTCCATCCATTGCGTCTTGTCCTGCCTTCAGGTGCGTAAATGATAAGGTGAATGAAATAAGATTTGTTTTTTTGTCCGGTGAAGATGGGAACAAAGGAAGATCCTTTTTTCATATCTTTTCTTCTCTTTCAAAAGCAGTCACTGAAAAATGATTCGGTTTCTGTATGAATGTTTAGCTAGCCACACAATTAAAAAAGAAAAGGGAACAGCATGTTGTATGAGACTGATAAGAAGGATTAAAAGTGGAAACAGATGAGGGGAAATAACAGGTAAAACAGGCCAAAGCTGAAGACAGCTAGTCCTCGACTTACAACAGTTCATTTAGTGACCGAAGTTTCAACATCCCTGAAAAAAGTGATGTAGGACCATTTTTCACACTGATGACAATCGCATCCTGCCCAGGGTCACATGATCAAAATTCAGATGCTTGGGAACTGACTTATATTTATGATGGTTGCAGTGTCCCTGGGTCACATGATCCCCTTTTGCGACCTTCTGACAAGCTGAGTCCACAGGGAAGCCCAGATTCCCTTAACTGCTATCTTACTAACTGAACAGTGATTCACTTAACAAGCATGGCAAGAAATGTCATGAAATGAGGCAGAATTTACTCAACAACTGTCTCACTTAGCAACAGAAAAGTTGGTCGTAAGTCAAGGACCATCTGTAATTAAAATGAATACATGTGTATCAATGGTGGGATTCAAAACATTTTTACGACCGGTTCTGTGTCTTTGTCAGTGTCTTATCTTGGGTCTGCCAAATCGTGAGAGCTGCCATTTCAAGCCTCTTTTCATTTCTTGTCTTCGTCACACTTGTGATGTAGGGTAAATGGAACCTGTTGATGTTTAACTGTGAAGAAGAACCAATGTTAGACAGAGAGTAGTTAGGGACATATTTTGAGGTGACACAGTATGGAGGAACCGGAAGGGAGGAGTTAAAATAAATAAAGCAGTTTGTGTGCAGAGAACACACGTGTTAGGAGTATTATTACAAAATACGACAACACTCAAAAGGGTGCATGGAGATTTAACCCACTTAAACAAATTTGAGGGAGGCACGAATATGCATTAAATTTACCCGTGGACTGACTGAAAACTCTTAAGTAGTCAAAGTACCTTATGCCAGGCAGCAGTATTGTGGGTTTTTTTTTTTCAGAGTGTTGCTATTCTGGAAATATTTTATTTGTTCTCACAATTGAACTGGTTTCAGTTTTCCAGCAATCGGTGTCAATTATTCCCACAAGGTGCTAAATTCTGTGTAAGTTTCTTCCCTCTTCTTTGGTAGCAGCTTTCCTGTGTCTGTGGGTACAACAAGCGCCTTCTCTTCGTGCCTCCAAAATGTTGGAGTTGTGATGCTGAACATTGCATAAGGCCTTCTCAAGGATGGATCATGGCAGCAGTGAAATTTGCAATGCTCAATGTGAAAATGAGAATATGATGCAAGTGTGTTTTCAACAATTATAGAGGAACGCAGAATTGGAGTTGAATGGATTTAGAAATTAGCAGATGTAAAAGTGGCACAGGCCAGATATAGATGGCTCCACTATCCCGTTTGGGTTAATGATCACCAAATAACAGGGGGAAGGGGGGAAACCTTCTGGAGTTGGATGGTTTGCTTTGAATGGAAGGGATCTAAAGTCCATTCCTAATCTAATCCTAATCTAATTCCTAATCTTTTCTTCTCTGGAAAAGTGTTTACGTTCTGCCTTATTTAATGCTTCAGATCCTTCCTTCCTCCCTCCCTCCCAATTGTTTGACATTGTATGCTGTCTTTCCTATCCCTGTATTGAAGGGCATAGAGCATTTTCACTTTCATAGTTTGTGAAAGTATATTCTCTTTATAGTTCAATCTCATGTCCAACACTTGCAATTTGAGAGAGAGAGAGAGAGAGAGAGAGAGAGAGAGAGAGACTCTCTCTCTCTCTCTCTCTCTCTCTCATTGTGTGTGTGCGTGTGTGTTTAAAAAAAAACATTCCTGACAATTCTACTGGAGAATCAAAATTCAGAAACAGTGAATCAGAATTAGCTGAAATCAGGTATTGTGTTCTGTTTAAAATCTACTGTATGTTCTTCCCTTCTGCATAGCAATTCTGAAATCAGCCACCTCTAGACAGCTATTTAAAAATACTGGATATTCAGAATGTCCAGCTGTCTGCATGGAGTATAAATCCTTCCATTCCTCACCATCCAGTCAGAGCTGAAGAAGCTTCTCGGATGAGAAGTGAAACGCCCTCAAAAGAAAAAAACATGAAAGTCCAGTTGCCTCTTGAAAAAGCATCTCTGTGTGTATGAGTGTGTGTGTGTGTGAGAGAGAGAGAGAGAGAGAGAGATTTCTAGAGTTTGGATTTGATTGCTCTCCTCTCTGCCTCATCGCAATTCTACAAATAGGTGGAAAAAAAGAGCTGACCTTTTTCCTCTCCCCTTTCAGCTTTCCAAGTGAATTATCTTTGAAACAGTTAATAATTAGTTGCATGTTGTAGTTTTCTTATCAAGAAGCCTCAAGAAAGGTTTGCAGAAGAATTACCATGCAGAACTGCCAGTAATTCTTAAGACCTTCCTGTTTCTGCTTAATTGCCTGTCAAATACAAGAAAATGCACTTCTGAACACATGTTCCTTGTGACACTTTCCTCTTTCACACATTCTCGGAAATGCAGCAGGGCAAATTCTACCTGGATTGTGCAAGTGAGGATGGTGTGTGGTGGTTTGTGTGGCTTTCCAGCAGCTGTAGTTCAATTCAGAAGCCATTTACCTGTGCCCACATGCTCCTTTTTACAATTAGAAAACTTTAGCTCTCTGCAGCAGTTTTTCTCAAATTCAGCAGCTTTCAGATGTGTGGACTTCAACTCCCAGAATTCTCCAGCCAGCAGGATTTAAAATTGCCAAGTTTGAGACACTTTGCTTTATTTATTTCTCCATTTTTAAGAGAAAAAAAATCATTGCACCTCAGTAAGGAAGCAGATTAACCCATGGGGTTAGCAAGAAGCACTATGCATGTGGATAAGGGCTTCAGCCCCTTAAAACTCCCTAATTTGTCTAGTTTCTAGTTTGTTGTGGAAGCCTTTGTTCTCTGCCACCAGCAGGCTGTTAGATCATCATCATCATCATAGTTGGAAAGGACCTTGGAGGTCTTCTAGTCCACCCCCCTGCTCAAGCAGGAAACCTTCTACTGTTTCAGACAAATGGTTGTCCAATATCTTCTATGAAAAAAGCCCTCCTGTGTTGGAGCATCCACAACTTCTGGAGGCAAGTTGTTCCACCGGCTAATTGTTCTCACTGTTCGGAAATTTCTCCTTAGTTCTAGTTCTGCTGCTGATTACTTTCCATCCATCGCTTCTTCTTCTGCCTTCAGGTGCTTTGGAGAATAGATTGAACTTCCTCCCCCCTCTTCTTTATGGCAGCCCCTAAAATATTGGAAGACTGCTATCATGTTACCCCTCTAGGCCAGTGATGTCAAAACTCGACTTTATTTAGGGCTGCACCATGGTTGTGTTTGACCTTAGAGGGCTGGGAGTGGCCATAGTGGGGTGGCCAGCTCGACATCACTTGTGTTGGGGGCCAAGGGCTAAGCAGGATTTTTCTGAAATCTTCCCTCATTCTCATTATACTCTCTCTCCTTCCTTCCTTCCTTCCTTCCTTCCTTCCTTCCTTCCTTCCTTCCTTCCTTCCTTCCTTCCTTCCTTCCTTCCTTTTTCCCAAATGCCATCACTCTGCTAAATAAATAATTCCCTCAACACTGCTATTTACAAAGTCTGCACTACTATTACTATTAATGTTCTCATCGCTCCTCATCACCCATCCCCTCCCACTTGTGACTGTATGACTGTAACTTTGTTGCTTGTATCCTTATGATTTGTATTGTTTCCGAGTATGATTTGATTGCGTATTGTACCCTATGACTTTCATTAAGTGTTGGACCTGATGATTCTTGACGAATGTATCTTTTCTTTTATGTACACTGAGAGCATTTGCACCAAGACAAATCCCTTGTGTGTCCAATCACACTTGGCCAAAAAAGAATTCTATTCTATTCCATTCCATTCCATTCTGTTTTGTTCTGTCCTATTCTGTTCTATTCCATTCCTTCCTTCTCTCCTCTTATTTTTCCTTCCCTCTTTCCTGCTCCCCCTTCCTTCTCCTTTCTTCTTCCTTCCCCCTTTCCTTATTTTTCTTTCCTTGCCCTCTTCCCATCTTTCCTTCTTTTTCTTTGCCTTTCCTCTTTCCCTTTCTCCTTTCCTGCCCCTTCTTGCTCCAAGCTCCATTTTTGCTGCCAGAGGTCTTTTGCTGTTTCCAGATCTGCCCAGCGGGGGCTAGATCTAAGCACCAGCCCGACGGGCCTTGAGTTTGACCCCTCTGCCTTAGGCCTTCTTTTTATTAGACTAGACATCTTTCAACCATTCCTGATATGTTTGAACCTCCAGTCCCGGAATCATCTTTGTTGCTTTTCTTTGCATGCTCTCCAGAGTGTCTGGGCCCAGTAACCTTTTCTGCTTTATTGCCAAGGACGATCCGAAATGCCCCCAACTTTTTTTTTTTTTTTTTNGAACAGCCAGCTCATGCAAACCTCGCTGTTCCACTTGCCAATCACATTATATATTCCTGCAAAAGCACTGCAGCTATTTGGAACTTTTTCTGGGTTGGCATTGGCATCTCCCTTTCTCTCTCTCTTTATTTATTTATTTATTTTTTTTGCTACATTACATTTATGCATTAGTACCATCTGTGCCTGCTGCACCTTCTGTATGTCAGCCCTGGCCAAATGACTGGCATTTATCTGGAAGTGCACTCCAAATAAAAAAAAAGAAAGAAAAGAGAGAGAGAGAGAGAAAGAAGGTTTCCCAGAGCCTTTAAAAAGAAAAGAGAGGGGGTGGAGTGAAAAGCTTGCTGGCCTTGCAAACAGTTGGCACTTAATGGGTCTCAGGGAAAGAGCATGCTACTAAGCACAAAACATCTGCAGCTGGAGTCCCACACATTGGTTCCATGTTTAGCCATCAGGTGATGGCAGACTCAGAAGAGCTCAAGCTATTTATTTTTTAATATGGTATTTGCAAAATCCATTGTCTTATGCTTGCATTTTGTTTTTGTTTTTTTCTGGAAAAGATAACAATGGCAAAGGCCAGGAACAGGGTGGATTACAGATTAACAGAGTTGGAAGGGACCTTGGAGGTCATCTAGTCCAACCCCCCTGTCCAAGCAGGAGACCCTGCACCATTTCTGACCGATGGCAGTCCAGTCTCTTCTTGAAAGCCTCCAGGGATAAAGCTCCCACAACTTCTGAAGGCAACTTCTGTCCCATGGGTTGATTGCTGTCACTGTCAGAAAATGTCTCATTTCTTGGTTGAATGTCTCGTTCTTAATCTGACTCCAGTATCTCATGGATCTACAGGTAGTCCTCAACTTGCAACTGTTTGTTTAGTGACCGTTCAAAGTTGCAAAGTGACTTTTTCATACATATGACCATTGAAGCACTCCTGCTTCATATTTATGACATTTGCAAGGTCCCAGGGTTATGTTATCCCCTTTTGTGACCTTCAGACAAGTAAAGTGATTGGGAAAGCCAAATGCACCTAATAATCATGGTTATAAGAGCCGTGGTGGCGCAGTGGTTAGAATGCAGTATTGCAGGCTAATTCTGCCGACTGCCAGTAGTTCGATCCTGATCAGCTCAAGGTTGACCCAGCCTTCCAGCCTTCCGAGGTGAGTAAAATGAGGTCCCAGATTGTTGGGGGCCATTGGCTGACTCTGTAAACCGCTTAGAGAGGACTGTAAAACACTGTGGAGAGGTTACATAAGTCTAAGTGCAGTTGCTGACATAACAATTGCAGTGATTAACTTAACAACAGTGGCAAGAAAGTTTGTTGTCACTGTTTTCAGTGGCGTTGTAACTTTAAACAGTCACTAAACAAAATACTGTAAGTGGAGGACTACCCAAATAAGGCAAAATTCATCAGCATCTAATCCTGTGATAACAATGGCTTAATGTATTGTGCAAACTGAACCTCAACTTACTGCAGGAGATTTTTAGGATCTCTGTCAGTGGATTCTAGACAGTGGTGGGATTCAAATTTTTTTTTTTACTACTGGTTCTGTGGGTGTGGTTTGGTGGGGAAGGATATTGTAAAATCTCCAATCAGAGGTGGTATTTGCTGGTTCTCCAAACTATTCAAAATTTCCACTACCAGTTCTTCAAAACTGGTCAGAACCTGCTGAATACCACCTCTGATTCTAGACATCTTCTTGGTATTGCTGGTATTTACTTGAGGGCATAACTGTCAGTCATTAAAGGTGGCATCAATTTAGCTGGGATTATGTGTTGAAAGGATTCCCTCTGATATTTTTAATTTTGGCTTGACAGTTGATCTTAACTGATCTCCAAATCATTTTATCCCAAAGGTTAATATAGGTGTGTGTGTGATGTCAGTGAAGAAAACATCTTTTTTTCAGGTTAAAAAAGTAATCCATCCAGGATTAAAACAATGATAAGAGAACTCAGATGAAGCTGAGTTGCCAGGAAGAATATTTTCCAATAGTTGAGTTCACTTTCTGATTTTACAGAAGAGAAGGAGATTTAGAAATGTTCCTGCATTTTACTAATGAGTTTGCATGTGTTTAAGTCCTCTCTCAATTAAGAGACATATCTTTAAATTCACTTTGATGGTGCCACACCTGACTTGCAGTGTTTCAGGTATTCTTTTAAACAAGTCAGTCATCGCCTCACTCAGAAATCTCAAAGTTAGGCTTTCTGGCAAAGTGAACCCTTCAGCTGGAAATCTCACCGGCAATAAAGTCACACCACTGTATTATTATAGACGGATGACCTTGTGTCAGAGAGAAAAATCACTCTTGATTTATGCATCAGGCCTGATCCTCAGACTCTTCTATCTTTATCTCCATGAATGACATCTGCTTCACAGTGTTTGCATCTCTGAGGTCACGCATGCAAGCATCTTTTCAGCTGAAAAAAGGCAACACAGAACAATTTGCAGGCAGTCATTTCTTGGCCACAAGACTGATCTTTGCACCAAGATATTTTAAATATACTAAGGATGATGCCTGTCACCCCTCCTCCAAAAATCTCCTTTCTTCCCTTCCTGTTTAAAGTTTACATTTTGTGAAATTTCACTTCTGGTTGATGTGACCATAATGGTTGGAGCAAATGGTCCCACTGATTAATTGTTCTGACGGTCAGGAAATTTCTCCTTAGTTCTAGGTTGGTTCTCTGAGGGGAAATTTCCTGACAGAATTATTAACTGGTGGAACGTTGTGGGTGCTCCAACATTGGATGTTTTAGGAAGAGATGGGACAATAATTTGCCTGAAATAGTATAGGGCAGGGGGGTCAAACTCGATTTCATTGAGGGCTACATCAGGGTTGTGTTTGACCTCGTAGAACTGGAGTGTGGGGTGTGTGTGGCCAGGGGTGGACGTGGTCATGTAGGCATGGCCAGGGGACACAGGACTCGTGTTGGGGAGGGCACCTGTGGTGGCCAAGTACGAAGGCAAGACTTCCCTGAGACCCTCCCTCACTCTCATTACAATCTATCTATCTATCTATCTATCTATCTATCTATCTATCTATCTATCTATCTATCTATCTATCTATCTAACTTACTTACTTACTTACTTACTTACTTACTTACTTACTTACTTACTTACTTACTTACCAGAATAACAGAACAGAATAACAGAGTTGGAATGGACCTGCTCAGGCAGGAAACGCTACAACAAATGGTTGCCCAATCTCTTCAAAATAAGTCCTTCCTTCCTTCCTTCCTTCCTTCCTTCCTTCCTTCCTTCCTTCCTTCCTTCCTTCCTTCCTTCCTTCCTTCTTCCTTCTCCTTCCTTCTACCTTTCCCTCTTTCCTTCCTTTTCCTTCCTTGCTCAAATGCAAAAGGGGAAACATTCCTCCTATTGTTTTGTTTTTTGTTTTGATATTCCTCTGCCAGTCAAACTGGGGTGCGGGGGAGCATGCATTCCCCCCACCCCTGTGCTCCATTTTCGCTAGCAAAGGCATCGCGGCCCAGTCCTTTGGTATTTCCACACTGGCCCTATGGGCCAGATCTAAGTACCCCATGGGCTGAATCTGACTCATGGGCCTTGAGTTTGACACCTCTGGTATAAGGTATAGTTGACTGAGTGTTGGGGCTAGGCAGGAGTTAGGATTGCAAAGCCACCAGAGAAAACTGAGAACAAATCAGCAGGCAGCGTGAAATGAAAAGCCACAACTGAAGAACCACCAAGATGATTGGTTCCCTACAAATGAGGCTAAGTGAAAATATGTTACTTATTCCCATTTATGGCCCTTATTCTCTTTTCTTGCATTAAGAAGCAAAAGAGTTTTATGCTAAGATATCCATCTCAATATCAAAGCTGTAGGGAAGTCCTGATTCTCCATTCAGGGTCCTTTGTTTCTCAACCAGGGCAGCAACCTTTTTTTTTTGTCAGAATTTTGTATTAGATTATAAAATAAGATACAAAATACAAAAGAAAATAGGAAGATAGTGAGGGGAAAGAGAAGTGAGGAAATGAGGGGGAGGAAAACATTGACTTCCGACTCCCTCAGTTGCAGTAAAATACAGCATTAACATCAAACCACAACTTTTTTTTTTTTTGCTTTGCCAGAATAATACCATAAACTAGTCTTTCTATAAACACACATCAGTCTAATTGGTAAAATTCAAAACCAAAGTTTAATTTCCATCTGGGGAACCTTAAGATGAGTGGACTTCAACTCCCAGAATTCCCCAGGCAGCTTGCCTGGAGAATTCTGGGAGTTGAAGTCCACCCATCTTAAAGTCTCCAAGGCTGAAATGAAACACAATTGTATGCCCACAAAAACCTATGTTCTATAGTAGGTAACACTTCTCTCATAGGACCAGTGCCTGATATTCTGTACTATACCTTTTCTGAACATAGAAACTTTATATCGCGTTCAAAGATAGACCATTTTCAGATCACAGGCATCCATTTACCAGTTTAACAGCTGAATTTGTTGACTTTATTCTGCTATGCTGTAGACTTTTGTACCGTGGCAGTTACAGCATTTTGCCTAGGAATCAAGCGTTGGTTTTTCTTTTTCCCCATATGTTCTGTGTTAAACATATGCTACGCTGTATATTTAAAACTAGCAAAGTGCCAATATATCGCTCATCCAAATATGTTTTCTTTATTATTGAAAGCTGCCATGTCCTTATCCGCTCAGGCAAGGCAAAAAAGAAAGAAGAACACTTGACAAGAATCTTTTAATAGCTGCAGAGCAAATGGAAATCTGGAGCTGTAATTCCCCATTTGCAATTGGAAAGAGGGTGGTTTTTAAGTCATCGGTGCTCCAGTATTGCAAGGCTTAGTAGCTCTGGCTGGTTTTTGGCCTGGACATTTTCAGAGATTAGCATGGGTGATTTTGACCCAATCAGAATCAAGCTGGAAGGGACCTTAAAGGTCTTCTAATCCAGCCCCCTGCTCAAGGAGGAGACCCTATACCATTCCAGACAAGGGCTGTCCAATTTCTTCTTAAAAACCTCAAGTAATGAAGCACCACAACTTTTGAAGGCAAAGCTGTTCCACTGGTTAATTGTCCTCCCTGTTAGGAAGTTTCTTCTCAATTCCAGGTTGCTTTTCTCCTTGTCTAGTTTCCATCCCTACAAAGAACAGAACGGAAGACCACGAAACCTTTTATTCAACTGGGGGGAGAAGAAACACCGTCGGGGAGTTTATGAGGAAGACTGCTATCATGTCATCCCTAGTCTTTCTTTTCTCTAGACTAACCGGACCCGATTCTTGCAACCATTCTTCATATGTGTTTGTTTTCCACAACGTGGTTGCTTCAAAGTGATTTACCCTTTCCCCCATCTTGTAAGGATTATGAACTCTGTTTAGTTCAGATACTAAACCTGCTTGATTTAGGAGTTTGTGTTAGTATTTCTGTTACTCCTGGTTCCTTTTTTAAGCTATTGGTGCTATAGCAAAGAAAAAAAAATTGGGGATTTTTATTTAAATAGACCACCAAATTTGGTTTTTTTAAAGTTACTAAATATTGCAGGCAGTTATCATATTAACCATTTTAAAACTTAAATGTATTTTCATTCAATTTTTGTCCTTGTCTTTTCTTTTTGGAAAGCCCAGAGCGTGACAGTCAAAACCATTTCACCTTTGTAAACTAAAATGTACAAACCCCCCCTCCCCCAAACTTTAAGCTAAATACAAATCATATTCTAATTTAATGAGACGTGGGAACCCAGTAATTCTAATGCAGCTTCTGATGGATTCCATTTTAATATTCATCGAAACAGATACTTTTTAAATATCTCTGGCATGAGCTTTATTTTATTACTTTATTCTATTTGTATCCCACCTTTATTATTTTTACAAACAACTCAAGGCAGTGAAACATATCCAACATACTCCTCCTCTTTCTCCCACAACAACAACCCTGTGAGTTGAGTTGCGCTGAGAGAGTGACTGGCCCAAGGTCACCCAGTTGGCTTTCATGCCTAAGGCAGCACTAGAACTCACAGTCTCCTCGTAATTGGATCAAAGTCATCCACTTGGCTTTTGTGCCTAAGGTGGGACTAGAACTCACAGTCTCCTGGTGATTGGCTCAAAGTCACCCATCCAGCTTTCATGGCTAAAGCAGGACTAGAACCTGCAGTCTTCTACTTTCTGGCTTGGTACCTGAACCACTAGAGCAAACTAGCCAGATTTCCCAACCAGCCTGGAATCCTAAAACATTTGCATCAGGTTTCTGGCCTCCCATTGGAACAAGAAGGGCCTGTTTCTAAGATGGCTCCCTGTGAACACCTGTGGAAAAAAAGTAGGGTATATTGACAAAGAGCTGAAATAGATGACCTTGGAGATGCCCGTCCAATTCTATGACTCTATTAAGGCTGTCCTGGATTTCTTTTAGCCGTCAATGAAACTGCCCAGGTCTTGACAATGTCTGAAGGTTGTATTACAAGGCTTGTTTGTGAAGAATGTCATCGGAAGGCAAAGAGAGTGTTTTGAACTGTCATTTCAGATCATCCGCCCCAACTGTCCACTGCTTAAGAGTGCAACATGGCATGAAAGGTTAGCTCAGTTCTTCTAGTGGCATTATGCTGTGTCTGCAGTTGTTCTTGACAAGATGCTGAGATGATTTTTTTCCCCTAAGTAAATCAAAACCTAGGCCCCACCAGAGACTTGCTGTCAGAGATACACTTCATAGTTGTCAGGTTGATCTTCTGGTGAAGAGGTGGAGGAGGAAGAGGAGGAGAAGAAGAAGAAGAAGAAGAAGAAGAAGAAGAAGAAGAAGAAGAAGAAGAAGAAGAAGAAGAAGAAGAAGAAGAAGAAGAAGAAGAGGAGGAGGAGGAAGAAGAGGAAGAACAAGAAGAACAAGAAAGAAATCCTGCCATTGTTTGGTAGACACTTAAGCTATTCTTTCACCTGAGAATAGAACAGAATATAGAATATAAAGTAGAAAATAGAATAGAATAGAATAGAATAGAATAGAATAGAATAGAATAGAATAGAATAACAGAGTTGGAAGGGACCTTGGAGGTGTTCTAGTCCAACCCCTACTTAGGCAGGAAACTCTATACCACTTCAGACAAATGGTTGTCCAATCTCTTCTTAAAAACCTCCAGTGTTGGAGCACCCACAATTTCTGGAGGCAAGTTGTTCCACTGGTTAATTGTCCTCACTGTTAGAAAATTTCTCCTTAGTTCTAAGTTGCTTCTCTCCTTGATTAATTTCCACCCTTTGCAGAATTTCCACATCATTTGCAAATTGATATCTACGGTTGTTGTGGAAGTTGGTTTTGTTAAAAGTTGAAAAAGAAACAGGGTTTCTTCAGGTGTCTCTAGTATCAGTTGCAGTGCTCACATAACACACTAAGCCACAAGTCATGGTTTCATAGTGGTTCACAACATGCTAAGTTGAAATCAGGAATCAAGACTTTGTGGACATGTGAATGTTTTCCTGCATCTTCAAGAAGTAATTAGGAAGCCCATGATGACCCCTAATGGCCGCAGTAAATATTAAACCTGTTCGGTTTGATAAATCAAGGGCCAGATAGAATCAAACCTGAACACAGATGTTTGGAATTCACAAAGTTCACTGGAATTAACTCTAAATATATAGCAGAGGTATATGGGAACTAACTGTTATCTCTTTTGCAAGAGTACTGCCCTGAGAATTTCAGATTTATGTATTCCTTCCTACCCTCCCTCTCTCCTTCCTGTGTTAACTTGCCTTACACTATAGCAAAGGTCTTCAAACTAGGCAAGTTTAAGACTTATGGACTTCAACTCCCAGAATTCCTCAGCTCACATGACTAGAGGAGGAATTCTGGGAGTTGAAGTCCACAAGTCTTAAAGTTGTCAAGTTTGAAGATCCCTGCTTTATAGAGTAATGGGACTTCTACCTCACTCATTAATAGGAATAGCACTTAGATTTATATGCTGCTTTATAGTTCTTTACAGCCCTCTCTAAGCGGTTTACAGAGTCAGCATATTGCTCCCAACTATCTCATTCCCTCCCTCCCTCCCTCCCTCCCTCCCTCCCTCCCTTCCTTCCTTCCTTCCTTCCTTCCTTCCGTTAAATTGCCTAACAGAGTAATGGCACTTCCACTTTACTCGTTTAGATCAACAACAATAACAAAAAAAACTAAAGTCCTATTCTATATCTTATTCCCATAGTGACCAGCCTAATATCTATTGGGACCAGCAGATAATTTCAAAATGCTTCAAAGAAATCCTGTCAATCTGCCATGCTTAACAATAGAAATAGGGCAGGCCAGGAATCAGGTCAGACTACTACTAGTTGACATCTGTCTTAGCAACTCCAATAACTCCCAGCCAGCAATCATAGTAGATGCATCTGGTAGCACCAGTTTGGGAAAGTTTGAGCAATATTGAATGTTCTCTCTTGTATTATAAAGAAGAGAAGGAAGAAACAGATGTTACAGGAAGATCTAATCTTGGGTGGACCAGAGAAGTAGCTTGCAACAAAATGATTTTTTAAATTTTTTTTTCAAAAGATGAAGAGAGATTTTCGTGGTTTTTGCAATGTGTATTGTAGCCCAGATTTTTTTTTTCAGTTAGTGAAAGAACAGTGGGTGAAACCCCTAAGTATTTTCAGTTCCTGCCATTAGGTTTCCCTTTTTCTTAGTAAAGATGCTTCTTTTATTCTGAAAAATCTAAGCCCACACGAATCTTTCTTACTTTACTACGTGTGGGCCATGTCTTCTCTTTTTATCATATTTTCTAACTCATTTATGTTTAGGAGCAAAATAATAATATTTACTTCTTTGTAAATAAATTGAAACAACAAAAGACACTTATGGAAAATAAGTGTAGAGATTGGAGATTAGAAGCTGTTTTCAAAGGAAATGTACTAAGCGCTTGTAATAGTTATTACATTGTAAGAAAGGAGCACCGTTTGATCAAGCCGACACTGATTTTATTTCTCATTGGTAGCGTTTAATGAAAGGAAAAGCTTCTCTTCCATTCTTGTTCGCACTTAAAATTTATGGGTTGCATATTTTTCCCCCCTCCGGAAAATTGCCATATTTATCTTGTTTCTGTGCTCTTGCAATTCAGATGCTTTCCTTGTATTTGAAAATTGTATTATGTGGCCCTGGAATACACAGTCTGGAGCTTAGCAGTATGAATTCCGCAACATCAATATACTTTACTGTGATTAAGATCAGTTCCACAATTATGGTCACTACACATCCTGATGGCAATATTGCTATTAACATCATCTTCGTGAATATTAGTACTTTATTATAGTGGAATTCTAGTTTCAACAATTCTAGTTGCTATTACAGGAACTCTTATTAGTGCTATGGCTGCTGAATGCAGATTTAATTTGTGAAGAGCTGGCAAGCTGCTTTAAATGAACATAAGAAATGTACAAAGTTAAGGGATCAGTCTGTACCACCCCATAAAGAATGAAATTCCATTAGCATATGCAGCGATTAATTTGACCCATACCTCGGGGTCAAATGAAGCCTTATGACCATACTCCATTTAACATACTGAGGATCCAAGTAGTCTCTGTAACATATCCTCCACAGAGCATCCTCGGTGCAGCAGGTATACAGTCTCTCATTTGTAAAAAAAAAATTATTCCATTTTTCATCGCCGTTCTGTGAGGGGAGAAACTGGTTGAGATTGGTGGAAGTTTCCTTTTGGTCATGTGGACCTGGCATTCACAAGGTTAAATTGCTGGTAGACATGTTGTTCGGGTTTTGTGCCCCATGCTAACAGGATGATTGTGTCCATGGCGTCCTCCTCTTCCTCTTCCTCTTTTTTCTCTTCCTCCTCCTCCTCATCTTTCTCATTCTTCTATTCTTCCTCTTCCTCTTTTCCTCCTCCCCTTCCTCTTTTTCTCTTCCTCTTTCTCTTCCTCCTTCTCTCCTTGATTGGGTTCCATCCGTTGCTTCTTGTCCTGCCTTCAGGTGCCTTGGAGACTAGCTTGACTCCCTTTACTTTGGGGCAGCCCCTCAGACTCCTGTAGTGTCAAACTCATCAGACTAGACCTACCCAATTCCAGCAACTGTTCCTCATATGTTTTAACCTCCCGTCCCCTAATCATCTTTGTTGGTTAAGGAACCGAAGGCTAGAGCACAGAAGAGTTGTTCTTGGGCAAAGGTCTTCAAACTTGACAGTTTCAAGACTTGTGGACTTCAACTCCCAGAATTCCTCTTCCAGTCATGTTAGCTCAGGAATTCTGGGAATTGAAGTCCACAAGTCTTAAACTTGCCAAGTTTGAAGACCCTTGATCTAGGGTTTCAAGAGAGGTGCAGAGACTTTGTTGTAAAACACATGTTGGCGCTGCTCCAAATCCTTGTTTCTTGCCTGATCAAAACACAAGGCGCCAGATGAAAATGTCCCTTGGCCCACTCCAGCACCATGACATCAAGAATTAAATTAGCCACCATGCTCTGAATATTTGAGCCTTCTTTATGTGTCTCTCAGTCCTGACTCTGGCATTTAGAGCTGTGGGGATTGGTTAAGGAAGATCACCTTCCGTGATAAAAGTTGCGACGGCTTTGTAGGGTAATTTTTAATGTGCCCTCTGCATCCGTGCATTGCAAAGTGCACCTCTTGTCATTTTCTATTACCTACAGTTGCAAATGGTTCTTTACCGTGCTGGCATGGATTCCTTGCTGTTACATCAGTGGTGATATAACAGTGCCGACCTTCAGAATTAATTAGCACTTCCAGTACATTTTCCCCCAACGTTCAGCTTTCTGTTGAGTAGGCTCACAACTCAGGAAGAAATGCCCTTCCCCGTGTGTGTTTTGACTTAAGGCTTCCCATTGGGAAGCCTGTCAATATTTGAAAGCCAGGAGGAAGTCAAAACTAAAGGTAGTCCTTGACTTACTTCATTTAGTGACTGTTCGAAGTGATGATGTCACTGAGAAAACGGGACTTATGATCATTTTTCACACTTCACGATGGTTGCAGAATCCCCGTGGCCACACGATCAAAATTCAGGTGCTTGGCAACTGACTCATTGTTATGACATAGGCAGTGTCCCAGGGTTTTGGTCACCATGTTGTAAAAAAAGATGTTGAGACTCTAGAAAGAGTGCAAAGAGCAACCAGTATGATTAAGGGACTGCAGACTAAAACATATGAAGAACAGTTACAGGAATTGGGGATGTCTAGTTTGATGAAAATAAGAACTAGGGTTAGCAGTGTTCCGCTACCTTGCTCCGACTCCCACTCCTCCTTTCCTTTCCTTTCCTTTCCTTTCCTTTCCTTTCCTTTCCTTTCCTTTCCTTTCCTTTCCTTTCCTTTCCTTTCCTTTCTTTTCCTTTCCTTTCCTTTCCTTTCTTTTCCTTTCCTTTCCTTTCCTTTCCTTTCCTCTCCTCTCCTCTCCTTTCTTCTCCTCTTCCCTTTCCCCTTCCCTTTCCTCTCCTCTTCCCTTCCTCTCTTCCAATTCCCCTTCCCTTTCCTCTCCTCTTTCTTTCCTCTCTTCCCTTTCTTTCCTCTCTTCCCTTTCCCCTTCCTTTTCCTCTCCTCTCCTCTTCCCTTCCTCTCTTCCAATTCCCCTCCCTTTCCTCTCCTCTTTCCTTTCTCTCTTCCCCTTCCCTTCCCTCTCCTCTTTCCTCTCTTCCCTTTCCCCTTCCCTTCCCTTTTGTCTCTTCTCCTTTTTCCTTCCTCTCTTCCCTTCCCTTTCCTCTCCTCTGCTCTCCTTTCCTCTTTATGACAATTAGCTAAAAAACAACCTTAGTTTTTCAAAGTTCAGAGCCCTATTTCCCAATTACAAAAACACTCACAGACTAAAGTGTAGCAATTGTTCCCACAATGCATGTGCAAATTATCTAAATTGCATTCAACTAATATATGTAAATCAGCCAAGTTTCCTCAGCCCACAATGCATGTTTAATCTGGCTCTCACTGCCGAACAATCTGCTCATCCCCTTGATTTTAATCAAGGCCTTCTGCTGGGTGATGGTGCAAATCATGATTACATTAATGGAAGATGCATTTAAAGAGTGTTACACATTAGGCTTACTGTGATAAAATGCACCCTAGAATCTCTGTCTGAAAGATAATTGGAATTCTGTCTTTAAAAAAAAAAAATAGCCACCAGATTCAAATATACTAAACCTTCTGAAACTATGGGTTTAAGGGTAGTACCTTAAGGGTAGTATTTTTGCTCATTCATCGGATACTGTAGGATGAGAAACAAGGAGAACTTTTCCTTTCTTTATTGGATCACATACGTAGATTTCAGTTTATTGCTTTGTTTATTTTTTTATTAAATTTATACGCTGCCTATCTCACTTTCCAGATGACTGGGCAGTTAATAACATGTATAATTGCTAACTGGCAGTAACCAACTCCCAATATATCAAACCAAAATATTGAAAATTGGGCAATGTCTCATTCTTAAATTGGTTGATGCATTCAGGAGAAAATCTCTGGAAAAAAACCTCTGTATCATGAGTTATTTCACAGTGACATTTGTGGTGTTTAGAGACGAGGACATTACTGCTAACACAATATATAATTGTAACTATTAACCTATTTGGCTGTGAAATGGAATTTCACCAGCCATGTCCTCACCAAACAGATGGACAGTTAAGAAACACAAAGTACAAACTGTAGAGAGACCAAACTAATGGATCGGCCATGGCCAGTGATTCAACTGGTGTAACAACCAATTCGGTGAGCACGTGCTTTGCACGCCCACAGCATTTAGCAAAGACAACTTTTAGCTTACCTTCTGCTGCATCCCCGGTGAGTAAAACAGCTGATGCGTGGCCAACTGCTCTGCAAATCAGCTGTGCTCAAAGACAAGGAAATAAAGCACAGGAAAAGGGCAGGGGCCAAATGATCACCGGAACTACTGGTTCGCCCAAACCAGTCCAAACCGGAAGAATCCCACTCCTGGCTATGGTACACCAATGCAAATCCTGCATTTACAGGTTTGCATCTGATGTATGATAGACACACTCATCAAACATCGCACTTACATGATTAAGTCTTCATACTGTTATTTGCCAGAGATGCCCCTGGATTTAACAAATTGATAAAGCAGGAGTTCTCTGATTTGTGTGTTGTATGTGGGCAGTGTTGCAGTTTTTTTTAAAAAAAAAAATCTGATTGGGCCTGCCCAGGCCTATGGGACTATTGTCAAAACTCACTCTGGGCTGTGTCCCTCCCTTTGTCTCTGCAAGCTCATAGCAGGTGGTTGTGTTGCTACGACAAGGTTTGAGAACTTCTGTGATAGACAGGTTAAAATTTAAGCATTAAAAGGGCATAATTACGCTGTGGCCAAGCCTAACCCTAGTGAAATAATCATTTTTATTCATGGGTGGATCGAACAAGTCCATTTATCATTTGAAGGGATCTTAGGATCTCACTGTTTAACAACCTCTGTCACAGATGTTTGGTGCCTGTTGGACTTTATATTTATTTATTTATTTATTTTGTCTGTCAAACATGTACAGGATAACAAGTATAGGTATGAACATAAACATGAACAAAGGGAGTAAATACAGATAAATGGGGAGACTAAGAGAGGGACGGTAGGCACGCTGGTGCGCTTATGCACGCCCCCTTTAAGGACCACTTTGGAATGGGGTGAGATCTACGGTAGAGAATTTGAGGTTGGAGCTGTGAGGGATTGAACAATGGAGTCAGGTAGGGCGTTCCAGGCATTGACCACTCTGTTGCGGAAGTCGCGTTTTCTGCAGTCGAGTTTGGAGCAGTTTACCTTGAGTTTGTATCGGTTGCTTGCCCATGTATTATTGTGATTGAAGCTGAAGAAGTCAGTGACAAGCAAGACGTTGTAGCAGACAATTTTGTGTACTATGCTTAGATCAGACCACAAGCGGCGCAGTTTCAGATTGTTCAGGCCCAAAATTTTAAGCTTGGAGACATAAGGAATTCTATTGTGAGGAGAGAAGTGGAGAACTCTTCTCGAGAAATACCTCTGAACCTGCTCAATCGTGCTATAAGCCATGTAGTTACTTTGCAGCCAAACAGGTTAATAGAGACATAGGTTCTTATACCACGGTGTTATATCTGAAAGAGAAGGGGGCCAGAAAAAGTCAAGAGAGTGGTTTTGGCACCAGGTTTAAATATTTCCCCTTTGTACATAAGTGGAATGTCAACATATAAAAAAGGTGGACATTGATTTCACAATCACAGTTATCAACTTACCTTTCTCATCCTTCCCCCTTCCTTGTAGATACTGCTGATGACTTTCAACACCACTGACTAGGAAATATCAGCAGGTCCTGTATTTATATTTTGCTTAGCTGCTAAAATATCAAGTTAGGCCCTGAGCCTTTACGGAAATTAAATGAGCGCCTGAACTTCAGAATAGAATAGAGTTGGAAGGGATCTTGGAGATGTTTTCGTCCAACTCCTGCTCAAGCAGGAGATCCTATACCATTTCAGACAAGTGGCTGTCCAGTTTCATACTTCACATATACTTCACATAAAAGTATAAGTCACATATACTTCACATCATGATAATTTTGGTCAAGAGGCAGAGTTGAACGACTCTATTGCAGCAAAAACCAATCAGCATGTGTTGTTCCTTAGTCAATCTTGATTTTGAAATTGCTCTTCAATGGCGGAGTTGCTAGAACTGATGGGAAGTGTCGTCCAGCTTTTCTGAAGGATGTTTAGAGGGAGATATAGATAATGTTTTCCTTGGCTAAAATCTTGTTTCGTGCATGTGTTGGTGTCTGTATCTATTTATTGATTGATTTTTTTTAAATTGCTCAGTAAACCACATTCATTGGGCAATCTGTTAAGAGCATCTAAAACACAACAGATCAGTATAAAACAATAAAACGAGTGCATAAGGTTGATAAAAGTAACATCTTCATTATTAGCAGCAACAGTAGCCGTCATGTTTTATATCATTGCAGGTAAAATTACAAACCATCTGCAAAACAATATTGGGTAATTTTAAAACAGTTTCCTAAAATGGGTGGAAAAATAAAAAGGCCCTTGTTTGTCACTGGTTGAAGCATCGGTCCCAAAGTGGTGTACATTAAAATGGGAGTGGCTGTGATCATATGATTGTATCCACCATCTTGATTTTTTTGAATCCCCATTTCCATTGATGGAGTCATACCAGGCAAAAGCTTTGCAAGTGTGAAGGCAGGGGATCAATATGAAAAACTGATTTTTATTTCCACCCCCTTTGTAGCTGTTCACTTTGGCTTATTTGGTTGTCTGTCTATCTGTCTCATCTATCTATCATCTGTCATCTAGCAAGCTAGCTATCATCTATCTATTCCTCTAATCTATCTTTTTCTATATCTATCTATCTATCTGTATCATCTATCTAGCTATCGTCTAGCTAGCTATCACCTACTATTCCTCTAATCTATCTTTTTCTATTTCTAACTATATCATTTATCTATCATGTATCAATCATCTAGCTAGCTATCACCTATCTATTCATCTAATCTATCCATCCATCCATCCATCCATCCATATCTATCTATCTATCTATCTATCTATCTATCTATCTATCTATCTATCTATCTATCTATCTCTATTTACAATGGTTCCCACTCAAAGAAATCTAAAACCACATTAGAACTGTAAAACCAAACTGATTAAAACATTAAAGCAAATGGTAAAACCTTTCACCAACTCAAAATTATAAATGGCTACTCTTTCCCCAATACTTGGGGTGGATACACCACTTCTCCACAGATTTAAGGAAGACCAGGAGGGTGAATATCTGGTAAACTTCAGGGCCCAGAGTGTCCATAGAGCAGGGGCAGCTGTGAAAAAGGCACACTTCCTAGCTCGTATCCAATGGCCATATTCAGAGGAAGAGATTAGGAGAATGTCTGCCCTTTCTAACCTGATAGGACGTTTAGGTCTCCTTGTTGTAGCTCTGGGCTACCTAGGACTTTAAAGCAGTGGTGGGCTGCAACCGGTTTAACCACCAGTTTTGTTAGCGCATGCATGCGCAGCGTACAAAATACACCAATTTCAAGATCTACAGCTTACCTTCTAGGGCAGCCCCAGTAAGTAAAAGAGCTGAGGCGCAGGAATTCACTGTGCCGTATGAATCAGCTGAGCTGAAAAACACAGAAATATAGGACAGGATAAGGCAGGGCCAGCTGATCTTTGGAGCTACTGGTTCACTAGAACCAGTCTGAACCAGCAGCATCCCACCACTGCTTTAAGGGTGATAAACATCACCTCAAGTTGCACCTGAAAAGAAACTGGAAGCTAGTGAAGAGATTTTATATGGGCAAACATAAACGGGGAGACATCAATGTGGGCATTCTGGACGAATTGAAGTTTGCAGGCAGTCTTCAAGCACGGACCCATGTAGATCAGAGCGCATTGCAGTCATCCAGATCATAACCAAATTATGAGTTGATGGTAAGCAAGGCTAGATGAAAGCTGTAAGAAATACGTTGACCTTCAAAACAATCCCAGGCTGTTTATTCTTTTCCTTCCTATGGCATCATACATATTTATTTAAATTTCCTGTCCTCCAAAAGATGACCATTGAAAGTTTTTGTTGCCAAGAATAGCATATTCTGTTCCCTCTTGTACAAATCACCCTTTGGGTTAGAGCTATTACTTAATCTTGCTAACCTTTTAGAAATGTCATTTTCACAAATTAAATATTGCATTTCTTTTCTTTTTCTTCGCAGGGCCGATGCATAAACTTTTCCAGAGTGCAGTCTCAGTAAAACAAGGAGAAAACAAAAGGAAAAGACATCTTTTTTAATTATTATTATAACCAAATGAAGTCATTGAGTGAAGCACTTATAAAGAATTCCTCAGAATGTCTCCTAGCTCCAAGCTTGGAAGTTTACTCCACTTGGCTCTGCAAAAGTCACCCATTGCCATGTTAAGCTCCTCCATCTGCCATTATCTTTCAGCTTATTGCTTCATACAGTATTTCCTTACAGTATTATACACTCTGCAAGTGGCCACAGGAAGAATTTTGGCGTCGTGTGTCTAGTTTTCCACAGCACAGGAAACCACGAACAAGTGCCTGATCAGGTTGGCCTTTTGTGATGTTAGCACTCAAGACTTGATGAGCCTCTTCCCTGGAGGGGTCTTGCCTTAGGGGCACGAAGATGGAACTTATTATTTATATATGAATGTATTTACCCCAGGGAGGAGAGCAAAATTCCCACTGGGCTGAAAAAACACACACATACGCACCACAGATGGGAGTTCATTGCCCTACGGGGGTGTCATCTCATGGAAATCTTTGAGTCTCGGTCCATGTTCCCCCCCACTCTCCCACCCAGTTAGATTGTGCCTTACAGGAAACCTCTGACTTTAAAATCTTGTCACTTTGACGCTGTGGAGTATACATGTACAACCAAACGCAGCCGTGGTGCCTGGAGGTGTTGGTGGCGAGCGAAACTTTGCCCTCTAGTTTCTGAAGACACCTTTCTTGTACATGATGCACCCAGGACTGGAAGAAAAATTAATAGAGCGTTATTCTCCAGGAAGACCGCCTGGAACCAAAGATCTTGAGTGGTGATCGAGGGAGCTGAGGCATCGAGGATTGTGCACTGTGCCTAATTGTGTATCTTCCCCTTTTCTGCACTTGGTGCTCAGTAGCGCATAAAAACATTGTCCTTTGTAAACATACGTAGTAATTCTGAGCTTATGGATTATTGTAATAGGATGGGGAGGGAATAAAACAGCCTCCATAAAGCTGGCAATCTCAGGGTCTCTTTGTCTTTCTCTCTCTCTCTCTCTTTCTTTCTCTTTCTCTCCTTTTCTCTTCCCTCTGCCTTAACCATCACTGAACCTCCAAGGGCTCTTCAACGTCACAAACCAGCAATTCTCTTTGCATGAGAATTTCAAAGTTTAATTAATATAATTAAAGGCAACAGCAAGCAGCAGCCTGTGAAGATTTGGCTCATCCTTTTTATGCCTTTTGACATTGAATGACCTATCCCTGTAATGCACATTACTCAATTTTGAGGGGCTACCATGCTTTGGTGGAGATTCAACAGTGGGAACCAAGAGGAAATGGGGGAGGGGAGAAAGCAAGATACTTCTTTTTTCTCCTTCCCCCTCTTCATTTCTACAGCAACTGTGTAGTGTGCCAGCCACCAGGAAACATTGGCCGGGTACGTATTTATCATTTTATATATGTAAACCTACCCCCCAAAAGGGAGGAAATGCATGTCGTGTCACATCGGCCATGCCAAACAGTGTTAGCGTAAAAGGGAGCTCTGTGGGGCAGGGTGTGGGGGGGAGGAAGGCAGCAGCTGAAGAAAATGGCTCAAATGATCCAGTCACTTTCGATACTGTACTTCAGATGCAAAATGGATATTCGAGGCGAAACCTGACAAAATGCGCCTACTTTGATGGGAACCGGTATAGACAATGACCAGTGGCTGGGTCAGTGGGATGTCTCTCTGCAAGCAGGGAAGCTTATCAAATGACACTAAAAATAAGTTCAACAACCATCACGTTTGAGGGGAAATGGAGAATATTTCACATTGGGCAGGCATGCTTGTGCACAAGATGGAGAAGGAGAAGCCATGTGTGTTGGTCTAATTAGCCCTCCTTTGTTGCTTGGCACTGAAACCTCAAGGGGCATAAAATTATTCCCTTGGCCGATGACCAGATTTGCTGCTTCCCCTGAGCAAGGCTTTCCCCCCACCGGGCAGCCCCTTTGCTGATGAGGAAAGGCATACTGGAAGAGGTCTTTAGGTCGGAGAGGGTAGAAAATGTAATGTGGTAGAAAATGTTGGACGACTGGAGTCTTCCACACAATCACTAGGGGAGGCACTGTATGGCCACAAATGTGATAGGTAGAGATTTAGGTCAAAATTTGGAGGATGGTGAAAGAAATCAGGAAGAAAGCTGTTGCAATCATGGGGGACTTGAGTTTCCCTGCAGTTGAGGTGGATTCAAGCCAGAGTAAAGAAACCATGTTTCTCAACATCCTAGAAGATTATGCTTTAGCTTGGTTGGTCAAAGACAAGGTTGCCAAGACAACCTTGGCAACTTTTAAGACCTGTGGACTTCCACTCTCAAAATCCCCCTGGGTTGGGAAATGGCTGACTGGGGAGGAATTCTGGGAGTTGAAGTCCATAAGTCTTAAAATTGCCAAGGTTGGATGCTCCTGGCCTAAGAAATCACTAGAGTTCACAAATATAAAAATTGGGTGCAGTGCCTGTGATCTGGGAGGTAACCAATCTGGCATCATCTTTGGAAAAGGAACCCAGAGAAGATCCATGAAATTCTAATACGGTAAGCTAAGCATCTTGGCAAGTTCATGTGGAGGATTTGAAGAACAAATGTTAGTGAAGGAAAGTCACATAGTCTTTGCAAGGTAGATCTTGTACCAATCAGCTTTTAAGGTTACTTTGGGGTATCAACAAGCACAGGATAGAAGTGACTCTGTTGACAATGTATACATTAATATCCAGAAAGCCTTTGTCAATATCAAAAGCTTTTGAGTACATGTAACTGGTGGGCCTGTCCTTTTATGGATTGCCACAATACTCAAAAACAGAAAGTGAAGAGTGATAGGCATTCTTCTCAGGATACAGAACTAAGAAATAGGATCCCTGAAAGATCTGTGTTGAGATTGTTAACTTGTTCGTAAACGGAGTTGGTTGAGGTTAAGCAGAAGACTGGTTAAAGTTGGGTTGAAAACCAAAAATAGGGCTCTCTGTAACCAACCAGGAACGAAAGTTGAGGTCAACTCAAAAATATGGCAACTGTGAAAAAGATAAACTCCACTGTAGAGACCATGAGCAAAATGATTGCAAATGAAACCGTTAAGACTGAACGTATACAAATTTGTGATATGCTTGCATCTGGAACGTGATTTGCAGTTCTGGTTATAAAGTTTGAAAAGAATGTGATAAAAGGTGGAGAAAGTGCAGAAGGTGGTAAGCCAAAATCTTCAAGGAGCTCTAACACCTTATGAGGAAAAGGTAGAGTGTTGAGGACTTTTTAGCTCAGAAAAAGTTGAGGTGTCTAAATCATGCGATGTGTAGAGGAAATGGATGGAGAAAAGTGTTCTCTGTCTCTTACAATGTTAAGATCGGGGTCATCTGGTAAATCTTATTGGAAGGAAATTTATTTAAAAAAAAGAGAGATAGAAGCAATTTAGGCAACACGTAATTAATCTGTGGGATTCATTACCAGAAAAGGTGGCGATTACCATCAACTTGTATGGCTTTAAAAGGGGGCTTGGATAACTCCATGAAGGAGACGTCTACCAAAGGTTACCTGTCTTGAAGACTCCACGTTGGAGAAGTCTTCCTTTAGACACCAATAATAGGGAAAGAGTGATGGGAGAAAGATAGCAGCCTTGGTCCTTCTTTGGAGTACCACTGAGGCATTTGATTGACTGACCACTGTGAGGAAGCAAATGCTGGACTAAGAAGGACCTTATTTCAAAATGGTTGGTGTTACATTCTTGCTTTGTCTTGGCTTAAGATGATCTTTCTTACTGAAAGCATCTGAGTTTATTCAGATAAAAGACTTCAGGTTCCACATGCTGTTGTTCTTAAAGGCTGTTGCACCTTTTAAACTGATTTATAGTCTTCTCCAATTAATGGTTTACACCACTGAAGCTGCCTTCCCATATCATTCTGTGAAGGGTAAGGAGGCAAGCCGCAGGATAACTCAGGGGATTTCTGCTTAAATAATTGTGTAAGATTGTCTGGCTGTACAGTGTGTTAAATGCGGAGTTAGCAATGACAGTATCAGCACAATATGGCACCACAATCTCCTGCAACTCTCAAAGGGTTTAGCTCATAGCTTTCAAACCAGATCCGCAGACTTTTGCAGCTGGGGAAGAATATAAAATGATAGGTTTATTTGGTGTAGAGTGCTGAATACCTGCAATTCCTCACAAGCAAATAACTTTGTTCATCTCTGTGATTTTTTTTTTATTGTGCAAGAATAAGGTAAACATCAAATCATGTAAGTTTCTTATCCACTTCCTATAGTTTTGAATCCATAACTGAAAAAATCTGCTATGAAATTTGAAATTAATTCATATTGCATATTAAAAATATTTCAAGACAAACATTTAGAAAAAGGCTTAATACATTTTGTTTGTTTAGAAAACAGTCTAAAACATTTCATTACAGGGGATATTTATTTTCTTGCTTTATTAAAAGTATATTGAGAGATTGCACCAATCTCAAAATAGATATATTTACAAAGGCATCGGCTAATTAAATTTGGTATTCAAACATACATATAAAATTGATAATATGCAGTATTTCCATCTTTAAGAATTTCTATTCTAATTCGTTTTATTCTTTTCTGTGGAACAACAAAGGTTTTTCAGGTACAACAATTTTGCATTATATAATTCAACTGTTAAAAATAATTTAAACCAATACATCCTGACATAAACGATTGCTAATCTCATTGTTGACTTGGAGAAAAAAAACCCACCATAGTTCAAGATCTGTTTTAAAAGGTTTTTGCCTGTATTTACCAAGTTCATCTGCTGTCAGCTTTACTACAAATAACCAAAGCATTGTTAAATTTATAACATAAAAGAATTAAAGCTATGTATTTATACCAATGCTGAATGGGTTTTCATTTCATTTTTAGTTTTCAAATATTGTAGAATCATAAAGGTTTAATCTGTTAGATTGGGGAAAAAATTCAACCACACAGAGATAGAACATAAATGTGCAATTTGGGAAAATAATTGTGTCCGGTTCTTTTATCCTAAATTTCTCAAACATCTTGGATCTTGGAATGATGAATAAAACATGGCATTATTGTTTCTCTATTTGGACATGTAGAGAATCTCAGTAAGTCCTGAATAGCAGTTTCAACATGCCACTTTTCCCCCTTTAAGCCTTAAATTAGACACTGAATTTCAGTTATGTATTATAAAGTGAAGTCTTAAGAAGAAATCTTTTTTTTGTTTAAATCTTATTGAACCAATGGGTCTCAGCCTGGTCATTCATACAACACTCATGTATAACATTGATGAAAAATATTAGTTTTTTTTAAACATCTTGCTTTTCTACCCCATTTTCCTTTTGATCCTACATATTCAAAACATAGAATATCAGGATTTATCAAAGCCCCCATATAACTGCAAGATCTTAATTGGATTAATATGTTTAGTCATGAGCCTTCCTTCCTTCCTTCCTTCCTTCCTTCCTTCCTTCCTTCCTTCCTCCCATCTATCCATCAGAATAGAGCTGGAGGGGATCCTGGAGATTTTCTAGACCAACTCTCTGCTGAAGCAGGAGATCCTATACCATTTCAGACAAGTGGCTGTCCAGTCTCTTCCTAAAAACTTCCAGTAATGAAGCACCCACAACCTGTGAATGGGAAGCTGTTCCACTGGTTCATTTATTTGTTCATTCATTTATTGACTCCTGGTATATATACATGAAATTGTGAAAGGAACTATTCCATGTGGATGCAGTTGGGTGAAAAGACCTGCAGGGGACCCAAAAAAATCAAAATAGCAGCCACAATAATGAAAGTCCCGCCCCCTTTTTAATGTGGCAGATGCATTAAAAGAGATAATACTTCAGTCATCGAGGCCTGGTTGGCCACCTTCTTGATGCTTTAAACACCTTCCCAGTGACTTCCTTCTATTGGTTCCCAAATTTATCTACGCCACAGACATTTATTTATATGAATAATCCAGAGATGCTCTGTGAGAATGTAAAGGAAATTAGAGAGAATGAAAGGGAAATGAACCATTCAGCCAGGGCTTGAAAATTACTCTGTCCTGCAAAGAGACAACTGAGAATAACCCCACCTTGATTTTTTTTTTAGAAGGTGGGACAGAGATAAATGTGCACATTTTCAATTCAGTGTTGTTTTTTTTCCCACTGAAATCAATGCTAAGTATTTCCCTTCCCCTGAAATCCCTACTAAGCATTTTTTCTTGAGTTGGCATAGATTCTTCCTTAAAACTTGAATTATTATGTTTCCACCAGTCTTAGATTGTGAATCTAATAGTAGGTTACCCACACACAGTAAAAACAACAATGTTAATTATATATTATATTAATATTTAGGTTTCCCCTTAATGGCTTATTCATTTCTTCCCTATCTCCAAGGTTAGCTCTAATTTCCTTTTTAGATGAAGGCAGATCAGATGAATGTTGCTTTAATGTTCGTTGTACCCTATGTAACTGGCATTCTACTGCAGTAAATTTATTATAAAGATATTGGCAATAGATTCAATTGCATTTATTTCCAAGTCTTTAAAACAATGTTCCTAGAGTTGATTTAGTGCATTGCAGATAGTGACCAAGAGTAAGATAAGAGGCTAGAATTTTACATTGGTATCATCCAACTCTTGCTAAATATTACAAAATGCACATTGTTTTCAAGGTTAAAGCTCTCTATATACTTTCCTAACCATTTTAGAGAAAGTTCTTATAGCCTACCATATCCATTTGCACTAACAATGCTTGTGAGACATCAGAACCGAGTCTCTCCGCTTTGGTTGACTAATATTTTCTTATCGATACACAATTGTGTCAACTCCAAATACACTCACTTGGAGATCAGAAGGGAGGATTAGACAAGGTTGAATCAGGTGGCACCTTCCTTAATCATAAAGGTAAAGGTTCCCCTTCAGGGGTGGTATTCTACCAGTTCGCACCTATTCTCTAGAACCGGTTGTTAACATGCTAAGCAGTTTGGAGAACTGGCCTAATTACTGGCCTAATCCTGTAAGGAAGGCAGGAAGGAAACATTCTGGTGTTGCTTACAGAAACTGCCTCTCCGTTAACCCTTATTACATTCTTGGCAGGACTAGACTTCCTGTCTCAGGAACTTCTCCAGAGTTTTTCCCCTCCTTTGCTGGTACTTTGCTTGTGTGGAGTGACCATTCAAAGTTAAAATGGCACTGAAAAAAATGACTTATTACCATTTTTCACACTTAAGACTGTTGCAGCACCCCCACAGTCATGAGAGGCCAGGCGAGGAGATGCATGCCTCAATGTGAGCGATGTTGAGTTGGCCATGCTCAGCCAGTCACATGACCACCAAGCCACGCCCACCAATTAAGCCATGCCCACAGAACCGGTTGTTAAGAAATTTGAATCCCACCCCTGCTTCCCTCTCATCTACATGCTAGTCATTTCCGGCTCTAGGCGGCGGTGCTCATCTCTTACAAAGCTGAAGAGTCAGTGCTGTCTGAAGGTGTCTCCGTGGTCATGTGGCCGGCATGACTAAATGTCGAAGGCGCACGGAACACTGATACCTTCCCACCAAAGTGGTCCCTATTTTTCTACTTGCATTTTTTACATGCTTTCGAATTGCTAGGTTGGCAGAAGTCGGGACAAGTAATGGAAGCTCACTCTGTTACACAGTGCTAGGGATTCCAACTGCCAAACTTTCTGATTGACAAGCTCAGGGTCTCAGCCACTGAGCCACTGCGTCCCTTCCTTATATACAAAATGCTTTTGCAGAAAATACAGGCCTTTGAAAAGTGCCAGTAACTTCATAATTTAATTTAATAATTTAACATTTTAGGGTTACAGAAGCTATCATTTAGACCTTGAGTGAGTACAGCCTATTTCTGGTATTTTATATTTTTATTCATTGATTAAATTTGTTAGCTACCTATCATGCTACAAAGTGACTCTGGTCAGCTTACAGTATCAAAATAAAAACATGATAAATATATATATGGTTGTAAATGTATGTATGTATGTATGCATGTATGTATATATGTATGTGAATGTACACACATACACATACATACACATACATACACACACAAAAATGTGTAACGTCACAATGAAAGCATCATAAAAATATAAATTATAACTAAAACTAAAAGATGAAGGGAAAGATGTATTAAAGCAGCCTAAAAATGCAGGTGCGGGCCCTTTTAATGTTTAAGAGGTCCGTTGACTATAATGAATAAATGAAAATAGTTGGATTTGTCCAGCATAGAATGCTACACAATGCTGTAAGGCCTTAAACCAATTCACATTTCCTTGTGTGCACAAATCCTGTCCCATTCTTATCTCTGACTGTTGGGGTGTTGTTGACCCAAAAAAAATGAAGGAGAAAGAGAACCATTTGCTGGCATGATGAATTCAAAGGCCTGATCTTGTGCATGAGTTGACAGAGAAATGTTGCTCTTCAGTTTATCTATCACAATGTACAGAATATTATTTTTCAGATTTTCTCCTTGGAATTCCATTGATGCTCAATTGCCCTGAATCTATTTCAGATGGGATAAAAGGTCCCTGGTTTGGTCTAACTTCCGATTATGGTTTGGAACCAAAGGACGTTATGGTCCCCAAAAGTATCTTTTCAAGAATTCCAGATTAGGTGACTTCAAAAGTCAATAACGAGGAAAAGACAAATGTGTTGCAGAGAATGCATTCTCTCATGCTGCTTTGAGAGCACTCAAACTGGACATAATAAAGCAAAATACAAGTGGCTGTAAATAAATTAGCTAATTAATATTTGATACCATCATTGCTAGGCTACTTAAAGCCTCACAAAGACAGCAGGATTGTTCGTGCTGCTTGTACATTAATATGTTTAAAAAGTCTGTAGTAAATTACTTTTCCATTGGGCTTCATGGCAGCTGTGAGGAACATCAAGTAAAATGAATTGTGACTTAAAACTACAATTTCGTTGAAAGGCCCTGTGTCTTCTCATACAAATCTCCATTCATGCTCAGTTCAATGGACACAGGACTAGCAGAGGCTGAAAATTCATGCTCTTTTCTTATGAAAATAAAATTAGGAGAGACTTTAAGGTACTTGCCTTAAGCAGTCACAGAAAAGGTAGAATGAAAAAGAGGATTACTCTCTCTACTAGATTCTAAATTTGGTAAAAAGAAATGTATCATTGCTTTCAAAACTTTTCTTTGAGTGGCAGTATAGCATTCTTAGTAATAAGATGGTCAAGGAAAATTTGCAAGTACTGTCTTTCGACCCATCATTTTGCTGACAGTTTTCAACATCCCCAGTTTTCCACACATATTCATTCAATGGAAGATATCCAGAAGGAAATGGGGGGGGGGG
>BHFT01058225.1:51969-71393 GCA_004320025.1 Laticauda laticaudata
AAGGGGGGGGGGGGGGTTCCCCCAGGAGTTTTATTCCTCTTGGTGCTAAGGGGGAGTTAGATAATATTTCCTTCCATGGAGAAATTTTTTTTGAGGGGGGGAATCATGACTCTATCTGCAAATTTGGTGGACCCAATGCATTCAAATAATTAAGTAACAGGTGAATGTGAGATACGTTCGGTGTTTGAATTCTGTCGAACACATATGATCTCCAGAACCACTTTAATTGTGCTCAGCCTTGTCAAAGCTTTGTAAATAAAATACCTGAATTTCTCCTCTTACTAAATATGGCTAAATTTGACATCATATTTGTATGTGAAACATGGCTCAACACATCTCTCCCCGACTCCATTACCTCAGTAAGAGATTATCATGTCTACCTATCCGATCGTGCAATCCGTAGAGGAGGTGGTGTTGCTATCTTCTATAAAAAGTCCCTACATCTAAAAAACATCCAAATTACCCAGGAGCTTGCTCTTCCTGAGACATTATCTGTGCACGGACCATTAAATATCACATTTCAGTTCTTACTATATTACAGAGCCCCTGATTATGACATTGAACATGTAAACAAGCTAAATACACTTCTAACATGGGCAGCATCCTGCCCACACGCGCTTTTATCTTTCTTGGTGACTTCAATCTACCTCATATTAACTGGACCCTAAACGAATGTATAACTGAACCGATATATGCAGCCTTCTACAATGCTGTAACAAATTTGGACTGGAACAACTGTAACCAACAATACTAGGCTTAACAACTGCCTCAATCTCATCTTCTGCAATAGTTTGAATTCAATTTACGAATACAAATTAAAGAACCCTTTTCCGACAGTGACCACAACATGATGACTTTTGTCTGCAAACATATGTCCACACAAAAATAACCACAATGACAAAATCCCCAATTATAACTTCAAAAAAGGCAACTATGACCTTATAATCAACAGACTCTCATCCCTTGATTGGCAATTTCTATTCACTGGATGCAATACTGTTGAAGACCATTACAACATTCTTACTAGAAATCAAAAGAGCCATCAAACCATATGTACCATAACAACTCACAAAACCAGGAAAAACAGATTACCATAACAATAAGGAAGCTTCAATCCAAAAAGAAATCACTTTGGCGAAAAAAAAGAATCTGGTCATGTTGCCAACTTCAAAAGCCGATCAAAATCTATGCACCAGATAAAAACTGAATGCACCAATTATCACATTAAACAAGACGAAAAACCTTCTACAACACAATTCTACCCGTGCTTTCTACAATTTTGTAGACATAAACTAAAAGACTCAAGGTCCATCCCACCCCTGAAAGGACCTAATGGCAAAGACTGCAATGACAACACCATCAAAGCAAACCTCTTTCACACATTCTTTGGCTCAGTATTTGTAAACAGCAATGGATCATGCCCAATACTTCTAGTCAAACCACAGACAACTCAATGATCTAAACATATCGATTTTACAGAAGACAATGTTGAAAAAGCACGATGCAATCTAAAACCATCTTTATCTATTGGACCGGGTGGAATATGTGCTTACTTCTTAAAAAGCTATCCACTGCCACAGCAGAACCTGTAAGCATAATCTTTGAAAAATCTTTCAGGACCAGCTCCTTGCCAAACTATGGTCACAAGCCACGGTCATCCCCATCTACAAAAGGGAGACCCCAGCCTAGTTGAAAATTACAGACCAATCTCCTTATGCTGCGTTACCTGTAAAGTCATGGAATCAATTATTAACTAATCCATCATCCTCCACTTAGAAACAAACAACCTACTCTCTAATAAACAATTTGGTTTCAGAAAAAAAACTATCCTGTAATCTGCAACTCTCACACTGCAAAAACATATGGACTACACAACTCGATCAGGACAAAGCAATAGACGCAATTCTTACATAGACTTCTGTAAAGCCTTTGATTCGGTGGTACACAAGAAACTACTCCTAAAACTAAAATCTTATGGTATCTCTGGACACCTGCATAACTGGATCGAAGCATTCCTGTCAAACAGACAACAAATGGTCAAAATTGGGAGCGTCCTATCAAATTCTGTACCTGTCAACAGTGGTGGTCCCCAAGGTAGTGTTTTAGGACCAACTCTCTTCATACTCTACATAAATGACCTCTGTGATCATATTAAGAGCAACTGTGTTCTCTTACTGATGATGTAAAGCTATTCAACAACCACAGACAATACTACTGCCTCCAAAAAGACCTTGACTATGTATCAGAATGGTCAATCAAATGGCAACTTCAAATCTCAACAAATAAATGCTCTGTCCTTACATATTGGCAAAAAATAAATAAATCAGAAAATAAAATACAGGCTGAATCGTCAAGACTTTGTTGATGATCCAAACTCTGTCAAGTACCTTGGAGTACTCATCTCTAATGATCTAAGTGCTAGAGCCCATTATAATTACATAGCCAAAAAGGCATTAAGAGTTGTTAACCTAATCTATTAGGTTACCCTATTAACCTATTACGTAGCTTCTTCTCTGTAATATCACACTACTAACTAGAGCATAAAAACATTTGCTAGACCTATACTTCAATACAGCTCATCAGTCTGGAACCCATATCATGTATCTGATATTAACACAATGAAAAAGTCCAGAAATATTCACAAGAAGAGGTCTCCGCTCCTCTACTCATTGTAGATACCTTATGCACCAGACTTGAAACTCTAGACTAGAAAATCTAGAACTATACATCTCTGGTCTGATCTAAATATAGAATATAAATCATACATTGCAATTCCTACCTGAAATGAATACTTCAGATTCAATCATAACAATACAAGAGCACACAATAGATACAAACTCAAGGTTAACTGCACAAACTTGATTGCAGGAAATATGACTTCAGCACAGAGTGGTAAATGTCTGGAATACTCTATCTGACTCTGTGGTTTCTTCCCCAAACCCAAAAACTTTAAACCTTAGACTGTCTACTATTGACTTCACCCCTTTCCTAAGAGGCCTGTAAGGGGCATGCATAAATGCACCAATTGTGCCTACCATCCCTATCCTATTGTTTCTTTTTATTTTTCTTATAAGTATCTATCTCATGTATTCAAAACTATCTTTATCCTTATACCTGTATCTTGTAAGCGATTGACAAATCAAATAAATGCTAAATACTAAAGTGGTCAATCCAGGGTTCTCATTTATCAAAATAACAGAATAACAGAGTTGGAAGGGATTTTGGAGGTCTTCTAATGCAACCACTTGCTCAAGCAGGAAAACCTATACCCTTTCAGAAAGATGGTAGTCCAATGTTTTCTTAAAAACCTTCACAACTTCTGGAGGCGATTTGTTCCGCTGATTAATTGTAACTGCCAAGTAATTTCTCTTAGTTCTTGGTTGCTTTTTTCTTTGATTAGTTTCCATCTGTTGCTAATTGTTCTGCCTTCGGTGCTTTGGAGAACAGGATGACCCCCTCTTCTTCTTTTTCTGTTACAAATAAATTTTTATTAAACAGTTTTCCTCATTTTACAACACAATGTCCATTCATTGCAACGCTTCGGTATCAGTACCTTTGGGATAACCATGACCTGAATCACTGAGAATATCCGTAGACATCCTTCTCTTACCCAACAGCAGATTTCAATGCTGGTTTCATGATCAGGGAGGAATCTAGCTTTATATTCCATTCACTTCAAAGATAAAAGAAGGTTCAAGCTTGGAATTTGACAGCCATAACGATCAAGTGACATCAAGTAGCAAAATGGACCATGCAAAATGATATTGTCAAGGGTAGGAAAGTACTGTATATATCAAAAATAAATCAGTATAAGGTCCATTGGCTGATAAACATCAGCACATTTGCGGATGAGTTTCTCTTTAATATCCCATGTGCAATTTCCAACAAGTAAATTACTGGACTTGAATCAGTTTTTTATTTTGCAAATCTGTTTTCTGTAGGCTTAATTGAGATTGTGGCATATTTTTGAATCTACATCTGCTTAGTGATGTTTGGGAGTACAGTAACAAAAATATCAGTTTTGTTCTGAAATAATTACTTCACAGTGTTGGAAGTTCCTTGGCAAAGGCTAAATAAAGAGTTGGGATGATCTAATCACTTGAATTTGGATATGTGGCCTCAATGTGCAGTCTTTGAAAGCTGTTATTTGGATCTTTTATTTAAAAAAAGGCAACAGTCCCATTCCCTGTCAGCTGTTTGGCTTTCTCCTCTGAGTCAGATTCTGACAGGGGCATGACATTATCCTTGACTTAAAATTTAGTGACCATTTGAAGTTACTATAGCACTGAAAAAAGTGACTTAATGTCCACTTTTCACATTGCAGCATCGCCATGGTCACATGATCCAAATTCACACATTTGGCATCTGACTCATATTTATGATGGTTGCAGTGTCCCGGAGTCACGTGATCCCCTTTTGTGACCTTCTGACAAGCAAAATCAATAGAGAAGCCAGATTCACTTAACAACCAATGTTACTAACTTAAAACTGCAGTGATTCATTTAACAACTGTGGGAAGACAATTTGCATAATGGGGGGAAACTCACTAAACAACTGTCTCGTTTAGCAACAGAAATTTTGGGGCTGAAATGTGGCCATTAGCCAACAACTACCTGCATTTATAACATTTCACTTTTTTCAGAACAATTAATTCACAATATATTTTTCTCTTAATGAAAACTGTTATCAACTTACTTTTACTATTCCCAATAATTCAGGCTTCACAACTTTTTGTTTTAAAAAATGCTTTTTTCCCCCATTTTTAGGCACATATTTAGAAGTTAAAGTGGAAGCAGAAAGAAAAGAGAGAAAAAAAAGGGGTGACTTCCAACTTTTTTCAGTTGGAAGAAGAATTGAAAAAAAAAAAAAGAATTGTAACCTCAGACTTTTGCTTTTCATTTTTAAGTATTTCAAGCCATTTCTCTAACAATAAATTCACTCTAATTGTCCAAACCTAAAATTAGAGTTTCCTTTTTTTCCAGTTCTGAACAAAAAAATCAGAAATAGTTTTCAAATGAAAACAAAACTAGATACATACTCTTTAATTTTGCCATCGCTATCAACTCCATCATTTTCACCATCCATTTTTCTATTATGGGAATCAGCGTATGTTTTCATCTATGGGTATATAAGAGTTTCACCACTGTTCGCATATATTTCTTTGTAAATATATTTTTCTTTGTTTGCCCATCAAACCTAAAAGGAAGCAAATAAGAAGATAAGATAAGAAGAAGTTTATTGTCATTGTACAAGTACAACGAAACTGTGGATGCACCCCAGCAACTGTTCGCAATACAATAAAACCAGAGCACTTAAAGATGAAGATAAGAAAAATAGAGTACCTGTGTCTCCATTTGCAATTAGAGAGTACAATATCTACGAATATACACAAAATATACATCCAGCACTGACTGTGACGCTTTGCTGAGTGTAATACACAAGAGATGGATTGTACTGTAATATGTTGTTATACATCTGAATGAGCTATTGCGATTTCACATCTTTTCACATCTTAATAAGATGGTGACTTTGTATTTATTTGCCGTTCGGATGGCCCAGGGAAAGAAACTATTTGTTAGTCTAGTGGTGTGGGATTTTATTGACCTAAAGTGCCATCCAGACAGCAGCAGGTCAAAAAGATAATTGCCAGGGTGTGAGGGGTCTTCTATGATGGCCTTGATTCTGCTTTGGCAGCGGGACCTGGCTAAGTTTTCCAGGGAGGGCAGAGGGCAACCAATGATCGTTTGAGCTGTGTTTGTCACCCTTTGTACAGTTTTCCTGTCCTCAGCTGAGGACCCTGCATACCACACACCCAGACTGTAATAAACTTGATCAGCTCCAGACTGGGAAATGAGCCACTTGAGCCCCAAATTATCCAACTGCGCTCTAGCCCAGTGTGTTGTGGAAATTCAGTCCTTGTGATTAGTATATTATTCAGAAGGACATGCTGAGTTAATTGACTGCACCGTAATTCAAGCAAACATGCATAGACTTGTTGCTTATTTTAACTTTTCCTGTCTGGACTCTAGTAATATTTAAGTCTTTCACTTGAGTACTCAACTCTGCAGGTAACATGAACTGGAGCACAAGCACAGAAGTGTAGAAACAAACTGGCTGTGATTTGTGTTGTCTCTACCATACAAGCAGTTTGAAATATTATAAGTATTTCATATAAATATAAATAATTCATCATTTATAAAAATAATGTTTATATAAATGTGAAAATGCAAATATAAATAATAATAAATATAAATAAAAATATAAAAATAAATAAAAAAGATGTTGAGACTCTGGAAAGAATGGAGAGAACAGCAGCAAAGATGATTAGGGGACTGGAGGATAAAACATATGAAGAACGGTTGCAGGAACTGGGTATGTCTAGTTCAATGAAAAGAAGGATTAGATGTGACATCATAGCAGTCTTCCAATATTTGAGGGGCTGCCACAAAGAAGAGGGAGCCAAGCTATTTTCCAAAGCACCTGAAGGCAGGACAAGAAGCAATGGGTGGAAACTAATGGAGGAGAAAAGCAACCTAGAACTAAGGAGAAATTCCCTGACAGAACAGTTAATTAGCAGAACAATTTATCTCCGGAAGTTGTGGGTGCTCGAACACTGGAAGTTTTAAAGAGATTGGACAGTCATTTGTCGAAATGGTAGAGGGTCTCCTGGTTGGACTAGAAGACTTCCAACTCTGATATTCTATTATTTTTATCATACTTTGTTTATTTATCACACATTTCCTTAGTGTATGATGCTGTGTTTCTTAACCTTGAGATCTTTTAAGATGGGTGGACTTCTACCTCTGGAATTCTCTAGCCATCCATCTAAAAACTGTCAGGGTTGAGAAATGCTGAATGCCTGAGGAGTCTTCACAATCTTCCAGAAGGTCAATAAATTTGAGGGCCACTGGCATCTCAGGTGGAAGACTCTTCAAAAAGGCAGGTAGCAAAACAGAGAAAAGGTACCTTCTGACTCCCATAGCCCCACAGATAATATTTCAGAGAGGAGACCTGGGGTTTGTCTAGCCTGCTGGTGTTGGTAGGACAAGCTGAAAGTACTGGAGATAATGGTTCTTTGGGTAATCTGTGCCCTGCAGAGCTTTAAAGATGATAACCAGCTTTTAAAATTGTACCCAGAAGGTTACTAGCAACTTGTTAAGTAGATGTAACACATGCAAATCTTGATATTATCTGTGGGGATCTAACTCTGTTTACTGCTGCATTGTGGACCAGTTTGAAATTTCCAAAGGCTTTACAAAAGCAGCTCCATAGAGAGGACTTCATAGTGACCATGAATTGCCATGAGCAGGTCTTCCTGATCCAGGAATGGGTGCACAGGACCAGAGGTGGTATTCAGCAGGTTTGGACCAGTTCTGGAGAACCGATAATGGAAATTTTGAGTAGTTTGGAGAACCGGCAAATCCCACCTCTGACTGGCCCCGCCCCATCTATTCCCTGCCTCCCGAGTCCCAGCTGATTGGCTGGGTCTTCTTTGGTTGCCCTGCACAGGAGAATGGAGCTGGAAAGCAGGTTAGTGGGGTGGGGAAGAAATGGGCATTTTGCAGTATCCTTCCTCTGCCACGCCTACCAAGCCACACCCACCAAGCCATGCTACTCCCACCAAGCCATGCCCACAGAATTGGTAGTGAACATTTTTGAATCCCACCACTGCAAAGGATGAATATATTTGAAGACTCTCCTAGCCATAGGTACCACCACATGTGTCTTGAGGAGGAACCATGAATCTGGAAGGACCAGATTGCATACCAATTCATTCTTGGAAGAGTTCCGGCTTCATCTTCAGCCAGAAATGGAAAATCTCCAGATCCAGGTGGCCCCAAAACCCACAGCCACTTAGACATGCTGGGGTTGAGTCACAACCTGTTCCTCCGCATCCAGAGTCAATCCACCTCCAGACATTAGGCGTGAATCTCAGCAGCATCGCTTTTAGGACCTAAAGGCAGAAAGATTATAATTATTGTTGGAGTATATATGCCATTCCATCCTACTCTAATAACTTACCACCCGCTTCACGCAGGTGATTAATAGCAGTGGGAGAGAGTTGGGTCCAGTGACACCCACATATGAGAGAGATGGAAAACGCTGCTGAGAGAACTGAATGTGAAGACTGCTGCACGTGGAGATGATCTGTGATGTCACTCTAGCTCTTTCCCCATTTTTATCTAGCAAAGCCAAGACCACAGAAATACATAACAAGCTGGACTGCACGCCAGCAGGCAGAAGATTAACTTTCTTCCAAAGAAATGGAGCAACAGGTTGAGAAGTCACAAACAGTTGCTATTTAAGCTTAGGGTAACAGCTGTGAAAGCTACAGTGATGTCCCACAAATGGGCAACTGGAAAATCATAGAATGAAGGGACTGGATCATCAGATGCTCTTCTTTCTAATCGACTTCTGAAGTTGGCAGTGAACGTATCCGGTATCATTCAAGAGGCAAACATGATGGAGAAGAGCCTTGAAGAAGGAATTCAATGTCCATTGATCTTGCTTAGCAGAATGTTGCAAAAGGGGATCACATGACATTAGGACACAGCAACAGTCATCAATATGAACCCATTGCCAATCAACTGAATTTAGATCACATGGTCATGGGGATGGTGCAAAGGTCGTAACTGTGAAAAATGGTCATAAGTCACGTTTTTCAGTGCCCTTGTAATGTTGAACAATCACTGTTGTAAGTCAAGAAGTACCTATGTATAGCTCATATCTTGTTGTATTGCTCCCTCTATGGGGACTCACAGATTTATGACTATAAGCCACGGTGGTGCAGTGGTTAGAGTGTAGTACTACAGGCTACTTCTGCTGACTGCTGCCAGCTTGCAATTTGGCAGTTCAAATCCCACCAGGCTCAAGGTTGACTCAGCTTTCCATCCTTCTGCAGTAGATAAAATGAGGAGCCAGATTGTTGAGGGGCAATAGGCTGACTCTGTAAACTGCTTAGAGAGGGCTGTAAAGCACTGTGAAGTGGAATATAAGTCCAAGTGCTGTTGTTATTTTATTTGAGAAATCACAAGTTCTGCCTTAGCTTGGAGATTCCCAGCCACATTGGCATATGAAAATAGCAAACACATTTCAGGCATTGGGCTCTTGAGCAGAGAATTTGGGATATGCTTCCTGTTAATACAAGCATGACGCCTCTCTGATTAAAAAAAAAGAGAGAGAAATCTTTGGCCAACTTAACTGCATAAGGAAAATTAGCAGAATTACAGCTCTGAATGGCTTTCCATTATCTTGTTAGAACGGGGAGGATGGGCTTGGATAATGTATTGGTTGGCCTGATTTTATTTGATTAGGCAAATTCGGAAACAACTGTGTGACATTCATTATTGTACTAATGTGATCTTGAAAATTGGAGTCTTATTACAGTTTTGGTCTGGATGCATTTTATCATTGCGTTGAGCTCTGAGGTAATTTCCAAGGAATTAAAAAAAAAAAGTTTGTGTGTATGTGTGCACCAGAGGTGGTATTCAGCAGGTTCTGACCAGTTCTGGAGAATCGGTAGCGGAAATTTTGAGTAGTTCAGCCAACCAGCAAATCCCACCTCTGACTGGAGATTTTACAGGATCCTTCCCCTGCCATGCCCACCAAGCCACGTCCACAGAACCGGTAGTAAAAGAAATTTGAATCCCACTACTGGTGTGCATGGACTTGTATGTGCATGTTTGTGGGCACAATAGGCATTCACACATATATAGAGTTGCATAGTTCCCATTTACCTCAGCACTGAAAATTTTCAGTGGCTACATGCTCCATTTCTTTGTTTGTTTGCTTGCTTGCTACTAGCACTAGCACTTAGACTTATATACTGCTTTAGAGTGCTTTACAGCCCTCTCTAAGTGGTTTACAGAGTTAGCCTATCGTCCCCAACAATTTGGGTCCTTATTTTACCCACCTCGGAAGGATGGAAGACTGAGTCAACCTTGAGCCTGGTGAGATTCGAACTGCCAAATTGCAGACAACTGGCAGTCAGCAGAAATAGTACTGCACTCTAACCACCGTGCCACTGCGGCATATCTATATCTATATATCATCTCTATATTTATATCTATATTGACATCATCAATATCTATATCTATATCATCTCTATATTTATATATATTTATGTCTATATCATCAATATCTATATCTCTATCATCTATCTTTCTATCTCTCTATCTCTCTATCATCTATCAATCAATCTATCTATCTATCTATCATCTCTCTCTATCTATCTATTTGTCTGTCTGCCTGCCTCCCTATCTATCTATCTATCTATCTATCTATCTATCTATCTATCTATCTATCTATCATCTATCTATCTATCTATCTATCTATCTATCTATCTATCTATCTATCTATCTATCTATCTATCTATCTATCATCTATCTATCATCTATTATCTACCACTTATATATCAACTTTGACATTGACTTGATATTCTTAAGCAACGTGGAACTAAGGAGAAATTTCCTGACAGTGAGAAAAATTAATCTGTGCAGGGGTGGGCTTCAAAAATTTCAGCAACCAGTTCTCTGCCCGGTTGCTGGATGGGCATGGCCATTGCTCCGGAGGCCAGAAACGGGCCCATTTTCGGATTTCCGGAACTTCCGGAAGGCCTGTTTTTCACACACACCCCCAAACCTCTGTGGGAGCCCTGCTTTTACCAACTTCATTATTCTGTTCTGTTCTGACATATATAGAAACTTCTCACCTCCCTCACAGGTTCTAGGGGATGAATGTTAATTTGAAGGCACCCTAAGAATATCGAATGGCAGAGGAAGCTCCAGGGATGTGGCTGAATTAAACCAGGTAATATTTATTTGCTTGCTTATTTAATAAATTTGTATAGCCATCTAGGTCTTACATTACAGACCCTGCTATGAATCCTGAAAGTGGTGATCCTATGGGTGTTCCTTTGATTTGTTGGTATATTTTTCTGTCAAATTGAAAAGATGTAGTTTGGCAGCGGTTGATGAGATCCATAATAAATAAAATAAAATAAAAAATAGGACCAAATAGACAACCCACACAAAACCATCAACAATGTATTCAAAGGTATAAAATAAAATTTCAACAACGTGCTTTCAATAACATGCAAAAAGGGGATTTGCATGACCCTGGGACACTGCAACCATCATAAGTATGAATCAGTTGCCAGACCTCTGAATTTTGATCACGTGACCCTGGGGGCTGCTGCAAAGGTCATGTGATCTGTGAAAAACAACTGTAAGTTCCTTTTTTTCAGCGCCGTCATAACTTTGAATGGTTGCTCAATGAACTGTTGTAAGCCGAGGACCACCTGTCTTGGTTGAAAAATTAAACATCCTTCCCGTGTGCCTGTGAACCCCTGCTTAATTTATTTTTATTTTTAAAAATTGCTCCAATCCATCTCTTATTTTTTTCTCCCCCAGCCTCCATAAAATATAATGGGAAAGATGAAAGCAATGAAAATAACTCACTCTGGGGGTAAGTGAATTGAAGTAAAATGACAAGAGTAATATATAAACATTTTAATAAAGAGCGGGATGACAAGGAAGGGAAGCCCCCTCCTCTCTTGATTGATTTATATAACCACCTTCATTATGGGGAGGCTGACAACAATGGGACAACCCCTCCATGCTGGAAGGAAGGTGGGAATCCTTTTCAGTCGGAATACAACAAATGAGCTGCTGGGATGCTTTGCAGAGGTGGCATTCAGCAGGTTCTGACCAGTTCTGGAGAACCGGTAGCGGACCTTTTGAGCAGTTCAGAGAACCGGGAAATCCCACCTCTGACTGGCCCCAACAACCCCATCTATTCTCCGCCTCCTGAATCCCAGCTGATTGTCTGGGTCTTCTTTGGTTGCCTTGCACAGGAGAACGGAGCTGGAAAGCAGGTTAGTGGGGTAGGGAGGGAAGGGGGATTTTGCAGTAACCTTCCCCCTGGAGTGGGGAGGGAATGGGGATTTTATAATATTCTTCCCCTGCCATGCCCACCAAGCCACACGCCCCCAGCCACATCATGCCCACCAAGCCATGCCACTCCCACCAAGCCACACCCACCAAGCCACACTGCACACCCCAAGCCATGCCATACCCACCAAGTCACACCACGCCCACCATGCCATGCCATGCCCACCATGCCCACCAAGCCATGCCATGTTCTCTCACCAAGCCACGCACACCCACCAAGTCACACCACGCCCACCCACACCATGACCATGCCCACCAACCCATGCCTATGCTCGCCTCACCAAGCCATGCCACACCCACCAAAGTCACACCACGCCCACCCACGCCATGCCATAGCCACCAAGCCATGCCCATGTTCTCTCCACCAAGCCACGCCACACCCACCCAAGTCACACCACGCCCCCCACACCATGCCATGCCCACCAACACCCATTGCCCATGCTCGCTCCACCAAGGCCCATGCCACACCCACCAAGTCACACCACGCCCACCACGCCATGTGGTCATGCCCCTGGTGGAGGACTGACTGAGGAAGAGGAGGCAACAGCCCAACAGGGAGTGCGCAGTGGGCTCCAAAGTGTAGAGGGAGCCTGGGAAGGGCCAGAGGTCAGGCTGAAAGTCAGAGGAGGAACCCAGGCCCATCCCCTATCCATTGCTAGGGCACGCATGGGAGGAGAGGGATCAGAGAAAAGCCGAGGTCTACTCAAGAGGAGATTTACATATCCTCCTTGTGGCTTGCAGGTGGGAGCTATGTATATTAAGTTTGCAACTGCGCAGTTAGAATTTGCAGGATCAATTTAGTGTTCACCTTAAAGAGGTTGATCTTTGCTGGCGTTCTTCCCACGGACTTTTCCTCGGTTTATTTTCCGGAGTTTATGATAATTATCTTGGGCTGCTTTGGAACATGTCATCAATGCGTTTGTTCTGGTTGCCTCATTATTTACTTTTGTGACTTTAAACTGTGCCTAATAAAACAGTGAAGTTAAGTTGAAGGCCTTAACCGGACATTAATATATGTTTTGGGTTATTTTGAGAGACTACATGGTCATCACACCATGCTACACCCACCGTCACACCACACCCACCAAGCCACACCACACCCACTAAGTCACACCATGACCACCCAGCCACACCACACCCATTAAGTCACGCCATGCCCACCAAGCTACGCCACACCCACCAAGCTACGCCATGCCCACAGAACCGGCAATAAAAAAAAAAGTGAATACCACCACTGGGAATTCCTCGAAAGTGAAGCCCTCAAATCATCCTCAGAACATCCAAAGATGCCAGTGATAGCAAAAATCTCTCGGAAGGACTTTCCACGCTTTGCAAAACACTTGCCAGCAAAATGGAAAGACGAGAAAGGAAATTCTCAATGGTATTTTTCTCTCTCTTTTTCTTCTTCTGTTGAATGGCTACCATGGCAGTCCAGGTAATTCTCGACTTAGCACTACAATTGAGCCCTGACATTTCTGTTTGCTAAGTGAGATGGTTGTTAAGTGAATGTTGCCCCATTTTGCGACCTCCCTTGCCATGTTCGTTAAGTGGATCCCTGCAGTTGTTCAGTGGGAGACACAGTTGTTAAATGAATCTGGCTTCCCCATAGACTTTGCTGATTAGACGGTTGCAAAAGGGGATTATATGACCTCAGGACACGGCAACTATCATAAATCCATGCCAGTAGCCAAGCATCTGAATTTGAATCATGTGACCATCGGGATGCTATAACGGTGCCGTTGAATTATTTTTTTATTTTTTTGCTAAATGAACTGTTGTAAGTCAAGGATCACCTCTATTGCCACTCTGGTAGCTAGAAAAGGCACACTGTGAACTTGAGCAATAGTGCAAAGCAACCACAGAGATGGAGCCAATAAGTGGTTTGGTGTTTTATTTTAACCATGTGCAAATAAGAAAACAAACCTAAATGGACAATGGACTCTTGCATCCAGTTAATAAATTCCAGTTGCTGCATGTGTGGTGTCTGTTTCTCTCTCCTTCTGCTTCTTCTCCTTCTGCTTGTCCTCCACTCCTTCTCCTCCTTTTCCTCAGTCTTCTCTTTCTCCCCCCCACTTCTCCCTCCCTCCTCTCCTCCTTCTTCACTTCTTCCTTCTCCAGCTCCTCCACCTCCACTTCCTTTCCCTCCCTCCCTCCCTTCCTCCTCTCCTCCTCCTTCTCTTCCTCCTCCTCCTCTCCATCCCTCCATCCCTCCTCTCCTTCTCCTCCTTCTCCTTCTCCTTCTCCTCCTTCTCCTTCTCCTTTTCCTCCTTCTTGTTCTCCTCGTTCTCCTTCTCGTTCTCCTCGTTCTCCTTTTCCTTCTCCTTTTCCTTCTCCTTCTCCTTTTCCTTCTCCTTCTCCTTTTCCTTCTCCTTCTCCTTGCTAGAACAACTATTGCAAGTTCCCCCACTGTCTGTCAATCATTGCACTTCAAAAAGAAGCATTAGGTCAGAGGCCAGATTATGGAGAAACACATTTAGAGATGGGCTAAAGCCAACATTCTGATTGCAGATTTAGCTTCACTTTTCATCCAAAAGTGGTCTGGGATTATATATTATCAAATTTAGGATTTAATGGTCTATAAGAAGGTGTCCATGTTTCTGCAATCACCTCTTTAGAGAGGATTTCAAAAGTCAGATTAACCCCTCCCCAAGATGTATTTATTATCTCGTTACTAACAAGATAGTATTTCTAAGATTAAATGTTGGCAAAGGAAACTTATTTAATGTCATATTATCAACATTTTAACAACCTTAACTAAACTGTGATATGATAATTGCTTTATGGCATGGTTAAAATTATTTATGGAAAGAGCCATATTTTTTCAACTTCATTTGACTTTAGAGCTGTTGGCAACCATACAAGATGTGGTCATAATCCAAGACAAAAATGAGAGAAGGTATGAAGCATCTTTCCTCCAGTCTAATGCTCTCTAAATGCATTAGGTCCACAAGTATTAAAATTTCCAATTAATTAACCCATGTATTATAGGGGTAAAAACTTGAAGTCCTCTTCAAATGTTGGAGGTGGCCTAGAATTTATCTAAAAATTAGTATTGAAGTATTGTGTTTAATGTAACCAAAGGGAGGAACTTAATGACATACACGAAGAATCCCTGTTATAAGCAGTATGAAGATTACACCTATTCTAAATGAATACAGATGTTATTCTTTTCATATATGTTCAGAAATTGCCAGTTAGACTGGGAGAAAAAGTCAAATGAGGGCCTAGCTCGAAATCATTGCATAACTGCCTGCGACATAAGATTAATGTCCCCCACAATCCATTTTATCTGGTCATTCCCAGAGCAAGGCAAGCAATCTGGTGAGACTCTTGCAACATAGCTAGTAGTCAATAAAGTTACTGACTTTAGCTATTCATGAGTGACTCTGGTTATTTGTGCCTGACATTATCATAGTCTTCTTTTTGTCTTCGCCCCATATGTCTATTTTTGGAATTGGCCTGTAGTACACTTTTCAAAGTCCAAGAATCACTTCCAATCATTAAAAATAAATGAATAAATAAGTATTGCATACCATCTCTTACAATCAATACATTTGCTCTTGCTTTAAGATTTCTCTCTTTTGGGTACATCTCACACATACTATGAACAATGTTATCATGGAATGACTGAGAAGATACTTGTTTCAATATAAATTAGGGGTACATTGAAAGTTTAGATATCATATGTATCCCCTTTTGCATTGACTTAGTAGCACTGAAATGGCTCAAGGGTGCAGGTGGGTTTGTGTAATCACCTTGTCTGAAATTTAACAGAGATGGGGACATCATCACCCATGAATAAGTGTCTTCACTAAATATGAATCTCTAAAAGAAGAATCTATGGAAGGTGTTTTGGTGACCAGGAACATCCAACATTCAAAAAAGGAAGAAAGAAAGAAAAGGAAGAAAGTTATGCTAGCACCCTCAAACTGGCCAAGGAGCTGCTGATCCAGTTTTACAGAGGAATCATTAAGTCTACCATCTGCACCTCTGTAACTGTCTGGTTTGGTTCTGCAACCCAACAAGACAGGCACAGACTTCAGAGAGTAATTAGGACTTCAGAAAAAACAATTGCTACCAACCTGCCTTCCATTGAGGACCTGTATACTGCAAGAGTCAAAAACAGGGCTGTGAAAATATTTACACATCCCCCACATCCTGGACATAAACTGTTTCACCTCCTACCCTCAAAATGATGCTATAGAGCACTGAACATCAGAACAACTCGACACAAGGACAGTTTTTCCCTGAAGGCCATCACTCTGCTAAACAAATAATTTCCTCTGCACTGTTCAACTATTTACAAAGTCTGCACTACTATCAGTATTAATCTTCTCATTGTTCCTATCACACATCCCCTCCCACTTGTGACTGTATGACTGTAACTTTGTCGCTTGTATCCTGATGATTTATATTGACTGTTTCCTAGTATGATTTGATTGCTTATTATATGTACTCTGTGACTATTATTAAGTGTTGTACCTTATAATTCTTGACTCTTGACCAGAGGTGGTATTCAGCCGGTTCTGACCAGTTCTGGAGAACCATTAGCAGAAATTTTGAGTAGTTCGGAGAACCGGCAAATCCTACCTCTGACTGGAGATTTTACAGGAACCCTCCCCTGCCACACCCACCAAGCCATGCCGACAGAACCGGTAGTAAAAAAAATTGAGATCCCACCACTACTCTTGATGAATGTATCTTTTCTTTTATGTACATCAAGAGCATATGCACCAAAGACAAATTCCTTGTGTGTCCAATCAACTTGGCCAATGAATGGAATTAATTGATTGATTGATTGATTGATTGAGAGTGTTCCCCTTTTATATATCGTGCATAAGTGCACAATCATGCCTACTGTCCCTGTCCTATTGTCCCCATTTATTCACATCTATTCCCTGTATTCTTACTCATGTTTATACTTATACCTATTATATTGTAAGCGATTGACAAATCTAAATAAATAAATAAATAAATAGCTTTGTCCCCTTCATTTTTGTCCTGTCTGTCCAACAGTCTTGCCATTATCGGTAGTCCTCAATTTACAGCCAGAACTGAGCCCAAAGTTTCTGTTGTTAAGTTGTTAAGTGAGTTTTGCCCCATTTTATGACCTTTCTTGTCACATTTATTAAGTGAATCCTTGCAGTTGCTATGTTAGTAACACAGTTGTTAAGTGAATCTGGTTTACCTATGGACTTTAGCACTAGCACTAGCAGCAGTGCTTAGACTTATATACTGATTTACAGTGCTTTTACAGCCCTCCCTAAGCGCTTTACGGAGTCAGCCTGTTGCCCCCAACAATTTTGGGTCCTCATTTTACCCATCTTGGAAGGACAAAAGGCTGAGTAAACCTGGAGCCTGGTAAGAATCGAACCACAAAATTGCAGGCAGCCGGCAGTCAGCAGAAGTTGCTGCAGTACCGCACTCTGACCACCGCACCACCACAGCTCATGAATTTGCTTGTCAGAAGGTTGCAAAAAGTGGTCACATGACTCTGAGACATTGTAACCATCATAAGTACAAGCCAGTGGCCAAGCATCTGGATTTTGATCATGTGCCCTTGGGGATGTTGCAACAGTCATAAGTGTGGAAAACAACCATAACTCACTTTTTTTAGTGCCCTTGTAGCTTTGAATGGTCACTAAACAAACTGTGGTAAGTCAAGAACTACCTGTATTCTGTTGCTTATAATGAGCTGCCACAAAAAAAGATGGAGTCAACCTATTCTCCAAAGCACCTGAAGACAGGATAAGAAGCAACAGATAGAAATTAATCAAGGAGAGGAGCAATCTAGAACTAAGGAGAAATTTCCTGATAGAACAATTAATCCAGTGGTGGGATTCAATTTTTTTTTTTACTAGTGGTTCTGTGGACATGGCTTGATGGGCATGGAGTGGCTTGGTGGGCATGGCAGGGGAAGGATATTGTAAAATCCCCATTCCCTCTTTACCCCACTAACCTGCTTTCCAGCTCCGTTCTCCTGTGCAGGGCAACCAAAGAAGACCCAGCCAATCAGCTGGGACTCGGGAGGCAGAGAATAGATGGGGTTGGCGGGGGCCAGTCAGAGGTGGCATTTGCCGGTTCTCCAAACTACTAAAAAATTTCCCAACCAGTTCTCTAGAACTGGTCCGAATCTGCTGAATACCACCTCTGAATTATTCAGTGAAACTGCTTGCCTCCAGAAGTTGTAACTTCTCCAACACTGGAAGTTTTTAAGAAGAGATTGGACAACCATTTGTCTGGAATGGCGTAGGGCTTCTTGCCTGAGCAGGGGTTAGACTAGAAGACCTTCAAAGTCTCCCTTCCAACTCTGTTATTCTGAGTCGGAGGACGGAACTTCAGGAGAATGCGATGGTCAGGAGAACAAGCTCGGGTGTCGTTCTTCTTCTTCTCTCTTCCACCTTCACTGTTAACTGGTGCCCCTCCAGTAGGCTGCTTTGCGAGGGGAAGTGAAGAGCACGATGGAGAATGCAGCGCGCAGTGTAATGTGGAGCTTGCACCTGGCACTGCCTCCCGTAAGAAATAGCTGGGATGGCAACCAAGGGTTGAAAAGTTCAGCTGTTTGTGCAAAGCTCGCCCTGGGCTGAGTCCAACATTCTTATTTTAAGTGAGCGATGACAAGATAATATTCACACTCTTGGCTCCGTCCTTGGCAACTTTCCTCTCTGCAGCAGCAAGTGCATCTCCAGTCCCTTTTTCCACTGTCCTTCTGAAGTCCATCCTACTCTTTTGGAGACAGGCCAGGCCTATCTGTTTCCTGGGGTGGGAGTGGGGGTGGGGGTGTGACTTGATACAGCACCCAGAGTGGATGCTAATGAGAAAAGGAAACATGAAACATTCCCATGAGGTTTTGGGTTGCTTCCTCTTCCATCACAGAGAAGCCTCCCTATCTCCCTCACACGCACACCCTGCAGGTGGCCGGGGTGTGTGTGTGTGTGGGGGGGGTGTTCTTTGGCTGAGGGAAAGGAAAACTTGAGATAATGACAAGGGGGCTTGGAAGGATGAGGGGATCCACTTTCCGGGAGCCCAGAATAGCCCAGAAGGTTGTCATTTGATCCTTCCTGTTCTTGGGCTGGAAAGACAGGGAGTGAACGCCCAGCTAACAGCTGCCCTCATTCAGCCACCTCATATCTCTGCAGCGATTTGGAGCCTTGCGCTGGATCAGTTCTGCTGATTCGTGACTTTTGATTAGGCTGATTGAAGACGGGCGAGTCTGTTATACTCTTCGGTTATTGATGGATTATCCCTTCTTTCTGCTTCTACTCTTCCTTTTGGGTGTCAGCCCCAATAGAACAGAACAGAATAGAATAGGGGAGGGGAGGAGATAATAGAATAGAATAGAATAGAATAGAACAGAAATAGAAAAAAATAGAATAGAATAATGGAATAGAATAGAAATAGAATAGAATAGAATAATGGAATAGAATAGAAATAGAATAGAATAATGGAATAGAATAGAAATAGAATAGAATA
>BHFT01058226.1:0-35098 GCA_004320025.1 Laticauda laticaudata
CGCTCTTCTCCCGAATCCATCATCGGGACCCAAGAACTTTCTGGGCACCTCCATTTTCGTCCCATAGAAAAGGTTGAAACAATCGGAAAGGGCTTGGTTTGGTTTGAAATGGATTGGCGGCTACCAAAAGGAGCATGTGATGATCCATGGTGGAGAAAGAATGGATGCTGTGGGAAGAGCAAGATGAAAGGCTGAAGAGTCTGCACCCCACGTCTGCTGACTGAAAGTGAGATCCAGGTGATTTCTCCCCTTTTTATAGGAAATATCGGTTTTTCCACTAAGGGGTCCTTCTGCATCCTCCAGACATCCTCCCAGACTCTAAATATCCGAGATTATACATCCCCTATAATGAACGTTTTTGTTCCGTTTAATGCTTTATATTTCTGAAGCTGCATCCGCTTTCATTCCTTTCTACGTCCGTGCTACTAATGCCTGTGTCGTCTGCTTTCCGCATCCGTTTTGCTTCCTCCCTGTGTCCGTTTCTGCTGGAGCGGATTTGAGTTGTGCGGATGCACGCGGATGCCTAGCGGATATAGCAGACGCATCACGGGATGACAACGGATGTATAACGATGTTCCCCGTATGCAGCAGATGTAGAATGGACGCGTTGGGATATTTCAGTCCACTCAAAAAGTTTTGTGCAGCTCAAAACTTTGAGCGGATGAAATCACAGTAGATGGGTGCTGGAACAGATAGAGATGATGAAAAACGTATGCAGTGAGTACACAACGGATGCATCGCGTTTTCAGCTTTTTTGTCTGTTTTACATCCTCTTTGCATCCGTTGGTGCAGTGTGACAGGGGCTTTAACTTGAAGGGTTTTTTCCCCTTAAATTAGAAAATCTAGCTTGCATAGAACTTGAGATTAAAAGATTAAAGATTAAAAGATGGTTTTTGGTTCAACTGGTTGCAGATTGGACAAATTGTGCCAAAAATTGTTCCATTACAGTAATAGGAAATATTGCATCTTCTACAACTAAGGCTAATAAATTAGCCTGCACTTTATTTGACTGGAAAGCATTCAATTCAAATCAAATTCTTTACTTATGGTTCACAATAAGCCAAAGAAACTGTATAGAATCAAACAGTTAAAAGAAAAAGAAAGTGAAATGATTCTTAAGTTATGTTTGGTGTTAACTGTTGCTTTGTTTTAGTGATAAAGAAATTGCATTACTCTAGGTGGGTTCATATTTTTAATATTAGTTATTATCTTTTAATATTTTATTTTAAGACATAAAAATAGTCATGTGCTTCTCTCCACTTTATTATGTGAAAATGTTTCACTGCCATAGTATTTATCCAAGGTGATACTTATTTAGAGTACTTTTTTTTCCTTCATAGTCTGTTAAAGAACATCAGGAAAATGTAACATCATAACAGAAAAGATAATTGAATCCTGGAAAAGTAGAAAGTAAATAAAAATAAACTCATAAACAAATCCAACCTTACTATTTTAGGTATAAATTGAAATATTCTGTTACAACAACCACCCTAACCTCATTAAAGTGCATTCCAAGAATTAGTAGGATTCCTGTTTCCTAATCTTGTTCTCTTCTTTTAAGAGGTAATATAGATTAGTTCTACCTAAATGTAAAAGTTTGTATATTTTCTTTGTATGTTTTAAATACTGTGAAGAATATACAATTCTTTTCCACTTGTATCTCACCTAGTGAGTCTCTCCATTAAAAAATTCTGATGGAAAAAATGCTAGAAACTACCTTTCTAAAGATTTATATGCATATTTCTGCTTATTCCAGAATTTGATATCAAATTCATCTAGCAAATGATTTGCTTTTCATTGTTTTCTATCTTTCTTTTTTAATTGTGGATTTACAGTATTTGTCACACTTCTAATTTTAGAAGTCCTTGATACCCTAAGAACATGCCCTCGAAAAAAAAGTCAGACTGAGTCACTAGAAGTTATCTAAACCTTGTTTGCAACTAACATGCTGTTTTACTACTATGACAATTTGAGCATAACAATGGGCATGCATTAAGAGCCAGATGGCTGAGATAATTTGTACTTTCTGTTTTCATTTGTAATTGATTTGCAAATAGAAGATGCCACTCCAAAACTGACAGAAATATTATACTTTTCCTACAGCACCATTTCTGGCATAAAATATATCCCCTTGCAGAAGAATCTGTAGGAGAAGAGTAGGCAAAGTTCAGGGTTGGAGTTTAGTACATCAGCAGCAGTTTAGAGTCATTACATTCCCTTAGGTTCTCCTAAATAGTCAAAATCCAACCTTTCTTGAATTCCATTGACCCTTATCTGGCATCAATTTAGTATTGAACTTTAGTTTACTAGATTCTTATACATATATTTTAGTAATAAACCTTTTGTATTGCAACTCAATATATATAGTTCTGATCCTTGGTGCCTGACAGAACCCCAAGCAATTTTCACTGTCTGCATACACATAGACATACATGTTTTAGTCCCCAGGGTTCTGCATCATTCTCACACCTTCCACTCATGACATACTATTGGGGAAATCAACATCTATTTTCATCTATGAAGATCACTGGACAACTTTCAATCAGTTACTATATCTGACCTAACTCACAATGTTCTTGGGATAAGAAATTGGGAGAGAAAAACTGTGTACCTCTGTTTTAAACTTCTAGAACAGGAGGAATAAAACTGTAAAGGAATAAAATGATAAAGAAAATAAAATTAAGCAATGAGTATGGAAATGTCAATTACTTCAGAAACAGGATTCCGGATTCTTTTATCTTTGAATATTGTAAGCTGCTCAGAGTTATTGTGAGAGGTGCTTTATACATTTTATAAATAAATAAATCAAATATTCTTCATGATTTGAAGATATTTTGATATTTGAAATATTGAAGATATTTGAAAGTATTCATTGTATGTGTTGTTATTGGAAGATACAGGTGTGTTTACATGTAATCAAGCTTTCTTCCCTTTTGTATTAAAATTGGTATTAAAATAATACTCTTTGAGGCTTTGAGTCCCATTTTTAACTTTCTTAATACACATAATTATATGAAATGATATAACTATTTGAACATATTGGTATTGTATATTGTTCCAATTGTTTCTAAAATGATTTTGAATTATTTTCATTAATTATTGAATTATATTGCTATAATTTCCTGTGGTTATTTTTTTCTACTATATATTGTGGGCGTTATAGAATTTTTCTTTTATTGTGCACTATGAAGATTCTTTTAGAGAGCAATATAGAAATTTGATAATGAATAAAATAATAAATACAAGTAGTCCTTGCTTCCACATAATTGGCACCAGCAACTCTGTCATTAAGTAACATGGTCATAAAGCACAATATGATATGATCATACCAACTTACAACAGGAGTTGAGGAAGATCCAGTTGCTGTCATTAGGTGAATCCCACATGGTCAGATCAACCCATCATCACATGATTGCCATTTTCAACCTCCTGCCAGCTTCCTCATTTACTTAGCTTGTGGAAAGTTGCCAATGAAAGTTGCAAATGATGATCATGTGATTGCAGGATAGTGGGACCATCATAATGGTGAGCCACTTGACAAGCCCTCAAATTCAATCAAGTGACTGCAGGAACACTAAAAGGAACAGTCATTAGTCTCTTCATTCGGTACTGTTGTAACTTTGAACAATCAGTGAATGAATGGTCACTGAACAAGGACTATCTGTATAATATACATTAAGCAAAGCTTTGTTCCTGTGGCAAATATGAAGAATGAGGTATATTCCTGCATTGGGGTATGAATTTTCCTCTGCTGCAAACCAGAGTTCATTAAAATGGACCAGGAAAAGAAAAAAAATGTACTTTTTCCTAATTTCAAATACTAATAATCATTACTTAATTTCTCATAGATAATATTATCCAATAGAAAAATAAACTGGAAATGTTATAGAACAACTGATTCTTCTAAACTTTGTTAAACACAATACTGTGAAATTACAATTTCCATTAGAAATTGGATAAATCTAGCCTTAGTGCATACACTAGGGAAATATTGTAGTCTTTAATCTGCTAACTGCATGCCATTACTGTTAAAGACTGCTAACTTTTAAAGAATAATAAGAGTGTGTTGTAAGCATGCACATGTATGTGTGCAGTTAACGTATTTTCTTTAACACAAGATAAGTAAGGCCAGAATGAAATCTTACCAAGGGTGAGCTTCAAAAATTTTAGCAATGGGTTCTCTGCCTGGCTGCTGGGTGGATGTGGCCATGGTGGCCATGTTGGCCTCCTGCACCATGGTGGGGGGGGCATTTTTGCCCTCCCCTAGCTTCGGAGGCTTTCCTTGAGCCTCTGGGAGAGTAAAAATGGCCTCCCCAGGCTCCAGAGGCTCTCTGGAAGCCAGAAACAAACCCATTTCTGGCCTTCTTGAACTTCCAGGAGGTCTGTTTTTCACCCTCCCTGAGCCTCCGCATGCACCCTGCACTTACCTGCATTGGAAACGAGTTGGGTGGATACTCCTGGGAGGGGCGGAGAGGGGAGGGCAGGGCCAGCCAGAAGTGGGATTTGGGGGTTCTCCAAACTGTGCAGAATCTTAGCTAGACGAACTTCCAAAGCCCTGCAAATCCCCAGAAGCCCATCCCATGAATCTTACATGAAGGATGTCATAGAACTCAGAGAATGATAGTGCTGGAAAGGACTTTGGAGGTCTTCTAATCCAACCTCCTGCTTAAGGTAGGAAACCTTATATCATCTCAGACAAACAGTTGTCCAATCTTTTTTTGAAAGCCTCCAGCGATGGAGCACACAACTGGAGGTTAAGTTATTCCATGGTTAATTGTTCTCACTGTCAGGAAATTTCTCCTTAATTCTCAGTTGGATCTCTCTTTATCAAGCTTCTAGCTACCCATTACTTCTTTTCCTACATTCAGATCAACCCCTTCTTTTCTGTGACAGTCCCTCAAAGTACTGAAAGACAACTATCATGTCTCTTCTTATCATTCTCCTCAATAGGCTAGACCAGGGGTGTCAAACTCAAGGCCTGGGGACCAGATCTGGCCCAAAGGGCCACCCTGGAAACAGCAAATGACTGGTCTGAGGTTCCTCTGCCAGTGAAAATAGAGCTTGAGAGGGCTGCAGAATTAGGGTTAGGGTTAGCCATCCCGATCTCCATTTTTGCTGGCAGAGGGTTGCAGGAGGCTATTGCAGCCTAAAACTGAGCTTGGGAGCTCGTTTTTGCTGGCAGAGTGCTCAGGCAACCATAGGTGCCCCAATATGAGTGATGTCAAGCAAGCCACCCCACCCTGGTCCCCCAAGGTCAAACACAACCCTGATGTGGCCCTCAATGAAATAACCCTGGGCTAGGCATACTTAGTTCCCTTAACCATTCATCATATTGCTGTGCTACTCAGATTTCAGCACTGAATTCAAAGAGGATTCATATATATATAAATTATTGATGTTTTTCTCACTTTTTAATATTAAGATTAATGACAGAATTCAATTATTTTTGACACTGGTCCAACTGGTCTTAAAACGCACTCTACTCCAATTAACAAAAAGCTCCCTTATAATGAAAACCTTTTCCTGCCCCATCATAATTTTACACTTTTAAATTGCATTTCTAATATGTGATTTAAATAATAATAATGTGAAATTCCAAAAGCATCATTTACATGTTAAATTCAAATAATAGAGCTGCCATTACCACAGCAATAAAATGCAGTTTCCTCTCTTCTCCTAATCCTTGGAAAAAACATATTTCTGTGGTCAAAAATGCATAATAAATTTAAAATATTGAAATAGTAAAATAAGATTCTGGACTCATGTGTGCCCAGTCTAGATGTTGATACCAGACCTGTAGAATGAATGTTCCACTTTGTAGATTCAGTTTTGATGGACATTGATATGCACCAGTGCAGATGGTTGATATTTGGACCAGTTTGTTATTGCAACCATCATAATCTGCTCTCTGAGAAGTCATTTGCCTCCCTTTGAAATGAGAATACCTGAAGGTCCAGCCCTAATTGTAATACTTATATTCCAAATAGAAAGGCTCAATATACCAGTCAAGATATAAGGCTAGGAACTACAGTAGGACACCATGAGTTCTAATCACTTATCTCAGCCTTAGAAAATAGACTATGGCACTCAGAAATCTCACCAAGAAAACTGCATGGACTTGTCCAGCCAATTGTCAGAAGCCAAACCTGACTGGAAGACACAAAAATATTTTAAAAATAGAATCCTCATAGCATGAACATTAAAAACACTTCTATTCACTTTAAAAATAGCCTGGTCTGGTTCATCATTCTTTATTTAATAAATTAGCAAATGATGAAATATTTAACAATGACTTGCAATTCCTACTGGTGTTTTAGGTTCAAAAACCATTTCTATTTAATATTGTAGTGGAAATGCAGAAGTAAAATAGAGCTTAATAGAGTAATCCTTTATGTGTGTAAGCAGAAGTAAACCAGAAGTAAATGGGCTGAGGAGCTGTGAGGAGGAGCTGAGGAGCTTCACGAAAAGCTATTTAGTGAAATAAATCAAATCAATAAAACAAATCGTGTTGATGGGAGGAGCCATTTCACTGAACTATTTCTCCTCAAATCATTTGTCATTTTAACCACTTAATTCAAATTACTTTTTTGCTAGCTCCACTTCAGCCATGCTTTTCCATCTACGGCCATTTACACTTTTAGATGGCAGCAGAAAAACAATTTCAGAGGCAAAATGACAACCATTAGTATGTCAGATTTCCCAGAGGGGCTAATGTCATCCACAGTTTATATGCATGAACTGGGAAGCCCTCAAGGCTCAAGAGAAGTTGGTTCACTTTGACAGAATGAACTGGCTTGCCCTGTGCTAAAAGAAAGGTCAGTTCTGAGGCTAGGTAATGTTTGTGAAGATAAACAGATTAACAGAGTTGGAAGGAATCTTGTAGATCATCTAGTCCAACCCACTGCCCAATCTAGTCCAACCCAATGCCCAAGCATTTCTTGAAATCCTCCAGTGATGAAGCTCCTACAATTTGCAAAAGCAAGCTGTTTCATAGATAGATTGTTCTCACTGTCAGAAAATTTCTACTTATTTCTAGATTAAATCTCTCCTTGCTCAGTTTCCATCCATTATTCCTTGTCTGGCCTTCAGATGCCTTGGAAAATAGTGTGATCCCTTCCACTCTGTGGCAGCCCCTCAAATATTGGAACACTGCTATCATTGGAGAGTGGCCACAGGAATTTAAAACAATACACTGGGCATACTAAAGTTGGAACTAAACTTTTGCCATGACATTTCCTCATTATTACTTTACCCAAAATAAAAGGATGGATGCTGTGTATTTATTTAAAACATCCAAATTCAAAATAAGAAAGAATTCCAGACCATGAAAGCTGTTAAGCAGAGGAACTATCTGCCTCCTGAAATCATGGGTATTACATCACTGGAAGTTTTCAAACAAAGGTTGAATGGCCATTTATCTGAGAATCATCATTTTTGACCTAGTCAACACTAGAAAACCTCAAATGTATCTTATGATTCCATGAAAATGAGAAATGAACTTGAAAACAGCTGAACATTAGGTGCAAAATCATGCCTGATAATAGGAATGATAGGATTTTACAATTCCTAAACCACTTAGTGACATGTTCACTGAGACGCTATCCCAACTGTGGCTGGTAACGCAGACTATCTATAAGGAAATAGCCAATAAAGGAAAGGGATATATTTAATATATCACATTTCTATATCTGCCCATCCCTGAAAGCGACTCAGGGCAGCATACAAAATAAAATACTCTAAATACATAAAAACTTATGAGAATACAAGTAAGATATATTTTAAAAAAAATTAATCATGAAAAAAACAATAAATACAATTAATCATCATGGAACCATTTTGCAGGCTCCCAATATTATGGGTTTCAAAGGCAATTAAAAAAAACCATGTTTTAAAGACCTTCCAGAAGCCTAGTCTCATCTCATATTATTTCACTGAGGATAAAATTGTATCCTGATTATCACAAAGAGATTCATAATTTAGAATAACCTACAAAGCAAATCTTTTTGTGGGAATCTTCTTTCTTGCCTTCTTTGTGACAAAGCTACAATGGAACAGTGGCGTTTTTGCTTGCTTTTGCATTACATAGAGTTCTTCCCGGTCTTTGCTCAAGTTCAGAGTAGAACCATTTTCAGCATAGAAAATATAATGTCTTGCTTAGTGCACAGAGGGATGCTTACATTTTTCTTGACGAATTTGCAATACCTCCAACCATTTCAAGAGAGTAATTATTGTGACTGAATGGCTGGTCTAAATTTCTAACATGGGTTGGAAAATGTTTGGAGACTTTCTGAGCTGCTCCATCCTAATTTCTGTTGAAATGCATGGCATACTTTTGGAATTTTTAGCAATGGGATTCCATGACTTTGGAAGAACTCCGCTATGTAGTTTTGAAGAGAAAAGGAAGGTGGGAACACTGCCTCTGACCTCAAGAATGAGGATATTAAGAATTATATCACTCCAGGAGCTACTATCTTGCATCCTTTAAAGTTTTCATAAGTGGAGGGCCTAAGCAAAAATTAATATTCTCCATCATATGCAGTGATTTGAACTGGACCAAGCTGCTTAGGGATCTGATGGTAAATTATGCAACACATTACCTAGAGAGAAAATGGCATATATGTTTGTTGTTATAACAAAATCAGATTATTCATCCATGTAACGACCACCATTCAGTTACTGTGGTGACTGGAGGCGATTAATGTTCCCTATTTGCAGAAAATACTCATTATTTATTGAACAGCAACTGAACAGCTTCCTCATTACTATGGTAAAAAAAAACCCAGCCATTTGTGCTCTGAGCAAACAGCATTCAACAACGCTTTGCTCCTGTGATCGTCACAAATCTACAGGTTCCCGCAGAACATTTGTGATGACTCTAGCTGATGAGCATGAAATTTAATTTACACTAATCGGTCTGAGGCAAGGGGTGCATGAAATTAACCTGACGCATTAATTTTACATTTTGCAGCACCTATTTGTCACTCCAAATAAATGAAAATAGGCTCCTCAGCTAGGCTTTTCTCCTCACCCCAAACTATAATGCATAGTTAACAATAGCAATAGCGTTTAGACTTATATACTGCTTTATAGTGCTTTACAGCCCTCTCAAAGTGGTTTATAGAGTCAGCATATTGCCCCCAACAATTTGGGTCCTCATTTTANTATAGAGTCAGCATATTGCCCCCAACAATTTGGGTCCTCATTTTACCCACCTCAGAAGGATGGAAGGCTGAGTCAACCTTGAGCCTCGTGAGATTTGATCTGCCAAATTGCAGTAGGAGTAGCTTGCAGTACTATACTCTAACCACTGCGCCACCGAGGCTCCTTATAGTTAACTTACTAAATGCACAGTAAAATGCACAATAATAAATAAAACAAATTTTCATATCAAATATTTGTGTAGATAGCTGTATGATAATTATATTTTGCTCCAAAAAGATGTGAAGGCCTCTGTGATACAAGATTAATGACAGTCACTCCAAAAGACCATTTAGACAAATATGTCCATCCATGGCTACAGGATTTTGAAGACTATATTTAATCTCAGCCTTTAAGATCTATATGATTGTATATTGCCAGATGCTGAAGAATCATTGTGTGGCAAATCTATTCACTTAGATCTTGTCTAACAAGGCTCTGCTTATTCTCTTCTTTCATGAAATTGCCCTATCTGTACAATCCTAGAGATCTATATATTATAATGTCTTGATATGTCATAGGATGTCTTAAGTCTTCAAAACTGTAGATGTAATTTAGGTCTAGTAATCTCTGACACATATGAAATCTTGTTGGTACTTACTCAATACGTGACATTATAGCCATGTTCCTGATATTTCAGGAAATAAAAGTCAGTTTAACTACTTGTAGTGTTCATTTAGAAAAGTCAATGGAATTCATTGCATGATGAAGCTAAGCACTCAAGTTGGAACTAATATATGGCTGGCAGGGGACTAACATTTGGCATCACCTAACATTTCCCTCTGTGTAATTGTTCTATCAATCCACTTGGGATTTCATCTACCTTCTTCATTACAGGCTTCAGAGGGAGAGCTCTATGCACACTGTGAGTTAAAAGGAGATTGTGTCCCTCATTTAAGACCCAACATATCTCTCTGACTGCTTGCTAATTGTATAGCTACCTGGCCTCATTCTTCTCCAGCAGTCATTAAAATTCAACACCATGCTTCCTGAGCAGTGCCATTTCTGCTCTTGGACAGGCAGCTGTAGATGATGTTGATGATGACAATGATTTCCAACACAATTATTAATATTTTAGAGTAACCATAACTGATCACAGAACTTGAGGCTTTGCTGGAACTTTAGACTCTGTTCTGTTTTGTTTTTTTTTAATGTGTAAATAAAGGAAGAAAAAAAGGAAAAGAATAGATGATTCTTGAAAGGACTTGAGCATTTCAAAAAATCCTGCAGCCTGACATTAAATATTGATAAAAAATGCAAATTGTTTATTGATTTTCTCCTAGGCAAGGCTGAGATAATGAGAGAAGGGACCTGCTTAAAGGGTAGATGTTGGAGAAACTTTAAAAAAACATTGCCCCTCCTCCACTTTTTTTATTCATTAAAAAGCATCGTTGTTAGATCGAGTTAATGAGGTCTTCTGGTTCACTTGATGTTTCAGACCTTTCTCCTGGTTTGAAGAGAAAGGAGATCAATGTACCTTTATTGTACATGGCTCTGAACAAGGAATCCACTTTAAAACATACTAGTAAAATTTGTTGTGGTGTACTGGGATATTTTCAGTGGTGAAGGTAGCTTGATAATAATTAGATTATATATATGCATCCTCATACCTCAAAGGTAAATTCTTTTTAAAAAGTGATACTTCTGCTTTCCATAAATATTTGCTTTTCAGTTTGAATTTGATAATGCCAATATTAGTGGGGGTTTGTTGGCAAATGGTGATATCATCAGTGATACATGGCTTCCATCCCCAAGGCAGTTTGGTACAGTTAGCATAAAGTTTTGTATCTGTATGTGTGCATATGAAGAAGATAGATAATGATAGATAAGTAGATAATAGATGATAGGTAGGCAGGCAGGCAGGCAGGCAGACAGACAGACATGATTTATCTCACAAAAGATAGGAGAAATGCTAAGGTGGCACAAATGTACACAGGACAGCTCATTGCTTTCATTATTTTTTATTTTATCTATTGAATTTATTATACTGCCCACTCCAGTAGACTCTGGGTGGCTTACAAAATAAAATACTAAATTAAAACAATGAAAAACATAGTCAAAACGAAACAAGATGGCCCAGACTAAAAACAACTATTAAAACAAAGCATGACAGCAACAAAGCATCCACACACATCCATATACACAAAACACATTAACCCAGACCCTGGACCAAAGCCAGGTCTTCATCTGTCATCAGTGTGTACACCCAGATAGCCTAGAGATTTATTCCCCTTTCCTCTTGTCAAAAGAGGCATAAATACAAATGATTTTTCTGATGCTCTTATTTGCTGGAAAATATTCTGTGTGAAAGATCCCATAACCTGGGGAGAGTTAACAAGGTGCATCTTTAGTACATTTTTTTAAAGAAAAGAATGATCTGATGTGAAAGGAAAGGCACAGTACTAATATTTATATAATTAATTATAAATAGTGAAGTAAGATTATATCAGTAATCTTTTCACATTTTTCATAAGAGTCATAGCATCTGCATTTTGTATATATATTCCATCTTTATCTTCAGACAAGGGAAGATTTCCCCATTTTAGGATTAAAATTCATACCATTTTAATATTTACACTTGCTTGCTCCATATTTTTCCTTTTATTACTCAAGCTGTCTCTACATATTTTATACTGGCCTCATCTAGACCAAAATAACTGCTTTTCCATCCTGAAGAAGACACAATTACTGGCTTACTCAGTGCATAATTAACACCCTACAATTCAATACTTGTGACTTATTAACAAGTTCTAAACATACTTCTTTCTGTTACCATGATTGACAACTGACAGCTTTTTGTTACATGTCTTGTTTGGTCTTCTTCATTGCTTTTAATAAGGTTTTCTTTTGATATTTTTCGAGAGCTTTCTTAGATACTTCTTGTCTGGAATTGGATCTAGGGGCTAACTCTAGGCATAGAATCCTCTGCTTGAAAATTATAATCCCAATCTTTGTTTTGTTTCTCTACAGTACGTCATCCCTCTAAAGCTTAGTTGAAATCAGATTTTAATTCAAAATCAAATAGTTAATGTGTCCAAAAGTAGAAATTCTAATCTGGTCAGGATTAAGCAAATCCTCTGAAAGACAGTAATGGAAAACCCATTGTTTGGTCTATAACAATTATTTTAGGCTATAAAACTGAGATGATTCTTGTACATTAGCCATAAGACTATGGAGCTCAAAAAGGGGTACTTTGGAATTTCTTTGTAAATCAAATTTAGTTCAAAGGCTTTATTTTACTTTCCATTATACAACTGTTCCTTCTTATCTCTGAATTTGAATACACACTTTTTTTTGAATTTTTCATTTCATTTTTCTCCCATTTTGCTATCGACAGGGTTTATTTGTATATTCTTCGAATTGACAAACTAGTAACTGGTTTCTAATAAATATATAAGGACAGCAAGTAACATAATGCTACTGCTAGCAATAGAACTTAAGTTAAACAGTACTTCTCTCCATATCTCCTTCAGTCCATAGAAGAAGAGTGATAATGATGACCCACTATATAACAATAAATGCAAGAGGAAGGAAAGGGCTCATGGAACCACTAAGTATTTTACTGAACTGAGCAAAGAAATATTGATAAATGCAGATGCAAAACATTAATGCAAATACAGAATATTGCAAAATGCAAATGAACTACATTTAAATTCAAATCTCACAATGAAGAAACATGTGGCGAGCTGATATATTTCTGTCTTTGGAAATCTCTTCCTACCTCCAGAGGTGTATGTAGTCCCCACTCTGCTAGCTGTTCGTAGCTGTTTTATTTCCATATGTCTTTGAACCCTACATCTCTGAAAACGGGGGCCAAATATGGAAACAGACAGACAGATAGATGATAGATATAATGTTTTATAATTCTAGTTTTGTACTTGCATGCTACACAGAATTCTTTGGAACAAGTTAGAAACATGTTAATTAATAAAATAGTAAATGTCAACCACTGTGTGGAAGTTTTAGGTTTCTGTTCCTTCTTCTAGTTCTTTCTGTTTAAATTAGTCTGGGCTGCATGGACAGGCTTCTACTATCCTGTATGACAGAGACTTTCCTTATAATACTGCCCTTTTCACCTTGCTGTTGCTGGCTGCCTTTTTTTGGAATAACTAGATACTGTAAGAAGGAGAATTGACTAGTCTACAACTTGTCCTCTGACTCTGACAGATCTCTATGAACTGAGTTCAATTTTAGTCAAATCCTCCATTCAATTTGGATTATAAATTCAATGCAATGGTTGGAATAGAATTGATCTGATTCAAAAAATTTATGCCTGCATGCATGAAAAAAGTCCAAATCAGTCAATTTGGAGACATTTAATTAAATGTAATGATTCATGTTTTTGCTTTGAACCAAAGCTTCACAGGGTCTTTATCTTCTGAAAATAAATATGGAAAGAGAACTGGAAGAGAAATACATGGCAAGCATGGCAAGCATGATAAAGAATAGAGTGAGTAGAAGAAGGCAGTTGACTGGAAACATCTTGTCTGGAGACTCATCAAAACCTTAGCCTTGGAATTAGGTTCTACTACCAAACTAGAACTGAGTCAACTAAAGCTGAAAGCCAGAACAGACATTCCCCCTCTTGCAGATTTTACAATGAAATCATGACTTGAATTATTCACTCCATCCATATTTTTTTCAAATTGCACACTCCCTTAGCTGTCCTCAGGAAAAATAATACCCTGTACTTGTCAAATAAAAGCATGATTATCATGATGTTGCCCATAAAAGGAAGGCATTTCTGCCTCCCTGGTCCCCCTTCTAACAATATTTCAACTCCTCAACTACAAGAGAGTTCAGACACAAAAGAGAAATCAGCTAAGAAAACTTATTTTTTTTTCTCTCCAGAGGTATTAATTATGCATTTATGCAAGCTCACATATCAGGATTCTATTTTAAAAATGTCAGTTCCCTTCCCCCCATTTTTAATTTTCTTATGGTGTTTTGGGGCCTATAATGTTTTAATTGTACGTACTTAGTCTTGGGATGGCATTTATTATAACAAATTATGAATCTAATCATATATTTGATGTAAGAAGTCCATTCAATATGGACTATTCAATACTTCAGGGCAAGACATAATGTCTATCACTGCCCTGAAGGCCAAAGCCTAGATCATGTTAGAGCAGTTAGAGTTTCTTAACCTTGGCCAGCTGGCTGAGAAATTGTGGGCACTAAAGTCCACACATCATAAACTTGCCAAAGTTGAGAAAGACTACCTTAGGGTATGTAACATTGTAGGTTGATACTAAGAGACTTATTCTTTAAACTGGTTGACTCACTTTTTAATTTGCCTGTAAGATAGCAATCAGGATGGGAAATTCTGATAAGTTCAAAACAAATAGTTGGAGGTTTTGTTATTTTATTATTGTCTGCTCTACTATTACTCATTTATTTGGAATGGCATCTCTAGGAAACTAACTAAAGCTCAAAGTTGCTTGAGGAATTCCAAAAACTTAAGGACAGCCCTTACTCCCAAACTATTAAGATGATGAAAAAAGAATAATTGAATACCACATTTTGGATGAACTTTAATTATTTAATTTGTTTAATTAAATGTAAACATCAATGAAATTATGTAAGATATAGATTTAGAAGTAAAAAAAAAACCCTTTATTTTATTTTGCTCAATGCATCACACTTTTTGGAGTATAAGATGGGCCACTCTCATATATGGCAATGTGGCTACTATGGTAGTAATGGCAGCTCATTTGGACAACTTATTGTCCAATTTTTGCAACCCACTTCTTCATTTCTGGATAGTAATTATAATTCAAATTATAGCTACTTAAATAAAGCCAAGTCTTTCAAAACCAGAATTATAAGTCACAATAATGGGCCAATATTATAATTATATGTAGCCAAGCATATGAATATAAACATAAATTAAGCATAAAAGTTAAATAGAGTTATCAATTGAACCATATTATCAGTGTTAAAAACCATTGGGAGAAGGGTAGGAGATGGATCATTCAGTGGTGAGATTCAATTTTTTTTAACTACCAGTTCTGTGGGCGTGGCTTCATGGGCATGGCAGGGGAAGGATACTTAAAACCTCCAGTCAGAGGTGGTATTTGCCGGTTCTCCAAATTTCTACTACCGGTTCTCCAGAACTGATCAGAACCTGCTGAATACCACCTCTGATTATGATCCCATAGAAAAATTCAAATGCCACATAATCTTGGATTTATTGCTCTTCCAGCCTCACTGATCTTATAGAGTTGCTGTGATAACGAACAAAGGGAAAACCACACAAGTTGTGCCAGTTTCTTAACAAAAGATCTGGATATAAAAAAGACAACAGGATTCAGAATGCAAGCCTCTCATCAGCTGAAATGTGAAGTGTCAGTTCATGTTCGCATAGTATTCTAGCTAGCATCAAAAAGAATAATGTCATTATTTCAATGAGGCTTTCTTGCCCTGTAAATCTTTCGTATCGCAGTCTTAAATGTTAACTCATAATATATTTTAAAACAAATGTTTTATACCAAGACAACAGAAAACTGATTTTGTTGCCTTGGGAAGTGCAAAAACAGCAGCAATAGAACTCATATAAACAAGGGAATATAGACATGAAAATGAAATTAGGTAAATAAGATTCCCAATCAAGAAAATATGTTATTATGTAAGAACATGATTCTTTGGGTGTTGGGATGTGGCTGGTTTCTTTTAAAGCAGAAAAAGGCAGAAAAAGCCAATTATTTCCAGATTCCATAAAAAAGGACAAAAAGCTCCTGCTACTGTGGAGAGCAATCAGTCATTGATGAGATTGACCATTGATTGCCTTTAGTTAGATAATTGAAAACAGACCCTCTCCTCTAAAGGAGAATGTTTGACTGCACCTTAACCTGACATGAGAAATTGATCCCATATGATTTTTCACTGTGTTTCTGCAAGACAATAGAAGGACCTGAACATCAGACTCAGTTCTCATACTTGGGGGTGGGATATGATGTAAGAATTTTATATGCACTATAAAAACAAAGCTGATTTTCTTCAAATTTCACAGGCTAAGCATATCTAAAAGAAAATACAAGTGGGGATCCATCACTTCCCTCTTATGTGCACAGACAGGAGCATTTTAACACTAGTAATGATCAAATACCATTGGGAAGATTGTTTCGTGTCCAATGGAAATAAACTTGTATGTAAGATATACAAAAATCCTGGGAGCTGAGGTCCACATGTGAAGTTCTAGATGTTGAAATGTCAATCCAAAATTCCATTTTGGATAAACGGAGTGTGAAATAAATCTGACATGGAATGTAAAATAAATCTGACATGGAGTATAAAATAAATCTGCTCACAGTTTAGTTAGTAAATATTTATATTAGTTTTTGTTTTTGTGAGGAGCAAAAAAAAAGGTTGATAATAAACAGAAACAAGTAACGGAATGAATGGGTATTAGTGAATGGGTCCATTAGCACTGTTTGCTGTTCAAAATTCATAAAGACCATGGGTATTAAAGAAATCAAATCTAGTTATTTATTCTATTCATGAATAACTGCATTTAGGAAAAAATGTTAAAGTAAGTTGCATATAAAGTTCTATATATCTAGAGAGGTTATAAATGACTGCAAATGCTAATCCACATTTTAAGACAACTGTAGGAAAATGGTTTGGATTAATCCCAATAATTGCTTTATCTCAGATGGCATTTGTAATAGGTCTTTTTGACTTAAAGTATTATGTCTGTTTTAGTTAGCTGATTTTTGAAATTTGCTTACAATGTTTATAGATTAGACCACAAAGGATCAAATCCTAAACTTACGACTCAACACACACAACATGAAAATTATGATACCATTATGATGCAACATATTGTTGTTCTGAGCTATTGTGACAGCTGTTTGGGGTAAAAGGTAAGCTATCCTCTCACAAATCAATTAAAAGAAAAATAAACAAAACAAGCATGCAATGTTACCAAGCCAACAGAAACCAGCAAGTGCCTGTAAATAAATAAATAGGAATCCAGGCAAGATTGTTTGTCTGATTCTAATGCAGGAAATGTAACCCTGAGCTCAGTGATCCAAGAGCAAATTTCCCAGCAGGCTGCCCTTGACAAGCAGGTGTCAGTCAATCATGCACATTTTTGCTTCCCCAAGAGGACAGATGGTCCCAGCCTACTTAGCAATTCCAGCCTCTGTTGTCAGTCCCAACTCTGCAACACAGTGCGCTATAATAAAGATGCTCTGAGATTTGTGTTAATCTGCAGTCTTTGGGGTAAACTGTAAACAAAGTGTGCAGAGTTATTGTTTCTCATTATAAGACTGCCCTCTTATCTTTTTATTCGCCTATGGCATATAGATATCTTTAATAGCCTAGACAGCCAGGCTCAGCTTCAGTGCAGATTACTTCCCATCATTTTGAAGCACCAGCAAAATTACTTTGTCTGAAGAGGCTTGACCTAATCTGTGTGAGGCTTTGGGGAAAAGTGAAGCACCCTTATTTCTCCTGACAAGAAGAGCAACATCTTAACAGTGTTCCTGTTGTTAGATTTTAAGCAAACATATGCTTTATCCTCATTTGTACCTGTTTCCATTTTCCTATGCATATATACCTCTTTTTCTGAAAAAAGACAGTGTTCTCATCTCTCTTTCCTAGATTCAAAAACAAGGCTAGTAAAGTGGAACCTGTGTGTTTGAATGTTATGTTAGGTTCACAATTCTACCTTCTCTATGGTGTAAAGCCTTGCTTCTCCCATTAATTCTCTATACAAAAAGCTCACAAGATTACTTGGGGTGTTTAGAGTATCTGAAATGTTCTTGGGTGTGTTCTTCAATTTATTTTTTAAAAATAATTTTCTCAGCATTTTCATGTAAAATATAAACACAACATACTTTCCACAGCTTTGGGGGCAATAATACATGAACACAAAACAACATTTGTCTGTATGCTTCCATCCAACACTTGGAAGAGGGCACAGGAATCTATATTTTGGCTGTGTCTTGAGAGCTGTGAACCTGTAGGTCAGGGCTGTCAAACTCGTGGCCCACAAGCAAGATGAATTATGTGCTGGCTACACCCACACCCGGTTTAGCAAAGGGGGAAAAATTCCCAATATGTCATGTGACACTGCCATGATGATGCAAGTTTGATACCCCTGCTCTAGGCTGTTCCATTTTTTTGACAAAACTTCCATATATTTGATAAAATATCAGGGAAGTAAGATCAGGTGCACTTGGGTCAATTCCTTCTTCCAATCTGTGGATATGGCTATGAGATCAAGATGTGCTTTTAGAAGCAAGGCTAAGGGATATCTTGACTCATCCCCATCCATATAGGGAGGAGAAGGATCCTCTAGATGCTTATAAGTGAAGTTCATATTTTTAGCTGATTTTTTTCCAGATACAATTAAGTGGTGATATGAAATTCATTTCTTGTCTTGTATATTTCAAAGCTTACAGGAGGGGAATATTTAGCCCAATATTAGTTCCTATGTTAAATTATGTTCCTAAATTATGCAGCAAAAATTGGAAAGGTTGTATTTTACACATATATTTTAGAGGAATATGCCTACTTAATTTTCTTTTTATTTCCTGTTTTGGTTTTCCTCATATGACTTCACAAGAATTTTATCACATTAAATTAATAGAGCTTTATTCTAAATGTCAGGATCTCTGGTTCCTTTTGTCACCATCACTCTTGGCGTAGTAGACAATGGTGCCACAAGTGTCCAACATTTGGCGATGTCTTCACATTATACCTATTTTCCTTTTTATGAAGCTCCCTCTAGGGTTCCTAATGCAAAGAATAGTCTCTAGATTGGCTTCTTTTCACAAGCAATTTCTTTGGATAGGGTTCTGCATTCAGCTGCAAATAGTCATACAGGTAGTCACAATTCTACCTGAGCTTTAGGATTTTGATATTGTTTGTAAATGCAGAGAAATGGCAAAAATCAGAAGATGCTGCAGAAAAACAGAAACAATTGCAATCTCCACTCACATCACTACATTTATATTGTAAAATATCAACATCCTTATTCTGGGTTCCCCCCCCCCTTTGGGTATAAGTACATTGTGTGAAAGAAAAGATACTTAATCCTACCATATGCAGAAAATTCTATGCATTTGCAGGACAATATAACCATGGATGCTCTCACAATATTGCCTGCAACCAGTATTATTCTGAAAGCTGAAACTGAGGAAAAAGAATTTTAATTTCTTTTTCCGTACCTTTGCCCTGGGAAGACTGTGCATTCATCCTTAAGTCTCTTACCCTTGGTGTCTGGACCGGAGAGCCACACTCCATGCCTTGCTTCCTGCCCCCAACATTCAATTATTAAAATAGTGAGCTCTTTTTATAGTTTATATACGTCCATTTATAGTTGGGCTCAGACGCAAGTATTCTCCACCTCAACATTCCTACCGATAGACTGGAGGCTGAAAAGCTGAAAACAAGGAATATTTTCTATTTGTGTAGGCTCCCACACAATTTAAATGTTATAATAGCAGGATTCTAACCTGTGCAGAGAGTTGATGTATGAAATACAATAATACATAGAAAGGAAAAAACCAAGAGGTTCACCACTTTTTTTTGCAAAACATTAATCAAATGGCAGGGTACCCCACCCAAGTCACAAGCATGAGATAGGAGACACTATAAATTTAATCAACCAATCAATCAATAACTTAATATATTTGACATGTATTTTGGGCCCTGAAATGTTTATTTGTTCCAAAAAGTACTGTCTTAAATATTAAACTGTCTTAAATCACATGAAGAAATCTATGAACATTCCGAACATTACTCAGAACTATATGTGCACATCAGGGGTGGGATTCAATTTTTTTAACAATCAGTTCTGTGGGCGTGGCTTAGTTGGTGGGCATGGGTTGGTGGTCATGTGACTGGCTGGGCATGGCCAACTCAACATCACTCACATTGAGGCACTCATCGCCTAACCTGGCCTCTCATGCTTGTGGGGATGCTGCAACAGTTGTAAGTGTGAAAAACAGTCACAAGTAATTTTTTTCAGTGCCATTGTAACTTTGAATGGTCACTCCACACAAGCAAAGTACCAGCAAAGGCAGAAAAAAAACTCCAGAGAGGTTCCAGAGATAGGAAGTCTTGTCCTGCCAAAGATGTAATAAGAGTTAATGGAGAGGCAGTTTCTGTTAGCAACACCAGAATGTTTCCTTTCTGCCTTTCTTACAGGATCAGGCCAGTAATTTCTTTGAACAATCGGTTCTCCAAACTGTTTAGAATGTTAAGGCCCGGTCCCACTGGCTGATGGACGCAAAACATATGCATAAAGGACACAGCGGATGAGCAAAATTTCAGGGGTGGTTCCATCCATTGTCATCAGCTCCAAAAAGTGGCAAAAATTTGCATAAACAGAACGGAAAATAATGGAAAAGAACAGATGTGGGTAGTATGTGGCGGGGATGTTAAGCGGATGTTCATCGGAAGCCTAGCGGATGAAAGTGGATGGAAGCAGATGACAGCTCCGAAGGGGTTCCGGGGGAGAATTGCGAAGCAGACGCATAGCGGAAGGGGCGGATGCATAGCGGATGAAGCAGATTCAGATGCATCACGGACACCTGTAGGAAAACAAAAGGGGATACTGATTGAGATGTATATGGAGCAAAGCGGTTCACTGCGCATGTGGGGAGTATAATGTGTCAGCTCCATGGATATAAAGATGCAGCACGCATGCAGTCAGCATCCAGGAAAGATGCTGCTGCCACATACATCTCACAGGAACCACCATGGTTCATCCAGTCACAAGCAAGAAGGAAGCCCGTGCCTACTCTGTTCAAGCCCTGCAAGGTGAAGAAGGCCAGAACCAGCATCCCCACGCCCTGGCACTGATTCTGAAGCTGCTGCTGCTGCTGCTGCTGTGGTGGATGAACCCCAAGGCCCTCAAAGCCCTGCTGCTGAGCCCTGCTGCTCAAGCCCCTGAAGTGCTGCCTCTGAAGCCCCGCAGAGGAGGAAGAGGCAAGGGAAGGAGAAGGGAGAGAGGAAACAGTACAGCAGTTTTCCGAGGAGCTATGAGGATGAGTGCTGGAATGGCTGAGGAGAATGATACCTGTGGAGAAAGGACCACAGACTGTATAGGACACCAAGAAAGCAGGCAGCTTGGAGAGACAAGGCAGAAGAGCCCTGGGGTACACACTGCAAAGTACTCCTTGGATGGTGAAGCACATGCACACCTGGTATGGCAAAGCTACACCTCAAGAAATCCGGACAGGCCGCTGTGAAAGCTCACTGATCAGGAGATGTATGTCAGGCCAAGTGCAGTTCCGGAGGGTGAGATTCTGCCACCAAGGAGCAGCCCTCTGAACACCCCTCCTCCCTCAGACAGCCCACAGGACAGACACGTCCTCTTCCAAGCCAGGCAGCCAGCTACCCCGTCCAGGCAGGTGTCTTCAGAGGGCCCACAACAGAACCCCCCCAATAGCTGCACTCCCATGCAAGCAGATTGGAGAATCCTGTGGGAGGATGACGCCCTGCTGTCACAAGATGGAGCAAGAAGAAGCAGCCAACCAGAGGCACCCCACCCCCCACCCCCAGCCCAGAGGATACATGCAGCAGAGGCAGACTGGAGGGTGCAGGACCACAGTGTGCTGTTTGGAGGAGATCAAGGGAGCACATAAATCAAGACAGGACAAGATCTCTTCTCTGCAGCTGTTCCACTGCGCACATAGCCATCCCTCGGACTCGGAGCCCTTCATCACCTACGTGAGCCAGACCCTCAGGGACCTCTCTGAGCCCCAGTACCAGGTGATGAAAAGTAGAAAGATCACAGCATTCTGCACACCCTCAAAGGCCCAGCTGAAGCTGCTCCATACCGCACGTCCTAGGTCTGCTCCATCCACCCAGGCAATGTCACAGCCCTTCCACACACTTTCACACCCCTCCACCTACCAAGTGCTACACCAGGATTCCTGGTAGTCCCTCCAACTAACAGGACTTCACAGCAAAGCAGAACTTCCCAGTCCAGCCCAGGTTCATCGGACACCACAGCATGCCAGTTTCATTCACCCCACCTGCAGACCAGACCAGCCCCACTGACACTCTCCTTCCTCCCACCCCGACATCCAAGCCCGTCAACAGACAGTCTGTCATCAGTATTGGGCCCTGACATTCAAGTCTTGAGAAGGGCCTCTCAACCACTCAACGGGACTGAGTCAGCTCTCGATAGCTCCTGAACAACACCTCTCTGTTTGTACCCTCAGCCAAGCCACTCCAGCCACAGCCACTCTCCAGCAGTCCACTATGCCGGCTTAACAGATGAGACCAGGGAACATGACTCAGAGTGACTGAGAATAGTGTCTAGAGGACTGAGTTGTTTACTTGTTAAAGTTTATCTTGCTTAAGACACTTTACTTGGTTCATTTTGCTTATTTAAAAAGTCATAAAGTTTACCTAAGAAAAGTTAATAATGTTATCTTTGCTTAAGACACTTAATATAGTTTACTTGGTTCATTTTACTTATTTGATAAAAGTCATAAAGTTTACCTAAGAAAGTTTAAAAAGGTTATCTCTGCTTAAAGACACTCGGTTCATTTTTTTACTTAATAAAGGTTGGTGAAAACTTTGAAAAAATGATTAAGACTTTGCATGCTTGTGGGATAGATAAGGATAGTTGTGGGATAGATAACTTCCAATGCAAGCATAGTGAGGACAGTATGGTCCACCATCCCATGCCCACACATATGGACCTTTATTATCAATAACACAATTTATTATTGATCAATATATTTTAAAATAAATACAAAGCGTTAATTAATGCCCTATATCTAAGTGTAGGACCACTTCAACATACATGCACAATCTCATCAGTGGTATGCCATTTCACATTATGCTCATCACTATTATGCACATATTGCAAGGAAGCATCCATTAATCATCGATCATTCCTGGTCTTGCAACTCCATGCTCCCTAGCTGGGAGTTGCACCAGTGTCTCAGGAGGTTCCGCTGCTTCTTCCCTTCAAGGTGAAAGCTCTGTTGGGGCCTTGCAACATCCACAGTGTCTATCAGTGTAGTGTCCTTGCCTCCATTCACCAGGCTTCATGTCCCCATTCCCTTGTTGACAGTCAACAAATCTGTTCTGCAACACTGGTAGCAGGTGCGCATGAGATTGTGCAGGAATGCAGCAAGCTTCCACGAGTGCTCCGTCACCAGTCTGTGGCGCTGATGCTGCATGGTGGTGATGAAGTACCTGAACCTGTTTTGAGGCCAGGATGCACAACAGGCGTTCTCCCACCACCGCTTCCCTGGACAGCCTGTAGTTGAAGATCCCTCTCACGAGTGAGGTATCTTGAAATGTACGGCTTCATGAGGTAGTCTGAGGAGAAGGCATCAATCACCCGTTGAAGTAGGGCACATCTTGTGTGTCAATTGGGTAGGGGGTCTGGAACCTGAAAAACCATGATGAGTTGCGTTCTCACCCCTCCTTTAGGGTCACTGGCGTTGTATACAGTGGCATCTGAAAAGATGAAGCCGTTGCTGAAGCATCGAGTAACATGAACTTGTATGTCAAGCATCGACCATGCGCAGAGAGGATAGATGCTGAAGAAGCCCTTGTAGTTGAAAATAACGTGGACCACTGAGTTGGCTGGAGCTTTTCACGGCCACATGCTTCCCATCTATGGCTCCAAACGTGTGGGGAAAGTTTCCACCTCTGATACCACCTTCTGCAAGTTTTCTCCAGCCTTGTTCAGTGAGGGGCACCTGAGGAAGCTCCTCCACGTATTCTTCAATGATGGCCTGTACCACTTCTCTGCCATATATACTGATGCTGTTGTGTGGCACCCTCCATGCATAGTTGCATGTTTCTGTATGTGTTCCAGAGAGCCAGGTGCCGCAGAGTCAGTGCCACCTTCAGTCCAGGGTCCAGGTTGGGATGGAAAGTTGGTGCTAAGGCTTGGTCAACCTGGGTCTCAGACCTCTACAAGGTTCGTCAAACCATGGCGGTGGCATCACTCATGAAGTGATGGAAGTCGACGAGGGCTTCTCCTACAGCTCCACCATCACTGGTCATACCGTCCATACTCCATCTTCTCACGATCGCATCCTCAGTACCGCCACACAGCTCCTGTGACATCTCCTTCTTCTCCTTCCTGTAATACAAGTCTGAAAACAGTCTGAACGCAGGTTTTGTTTGGTGCAGAATGAGTGCGTGACATCTGGACGTGGATCATTATCCAATGGGAGAAATGTGAAGTCATTGAGCCAATGATCCAAGATGGTGGAGGTCTTGTACAACCAAGGTCTGTACACCATGGCTGCTGGACTCATACTGAGATCCAGATGATTTTCTCCCCCTTTTTATAGAAAATATCGGTTATCCACTCGGTGTCCTTCTACATACTCTGGACATACTCCAGACATCCTAAATATACGAGATACATCCCAGATATAAACGAGATGCATATGCTTACAACCTTTCTATTTCTGTGCTACTAACGCTGTGTAGACGTTCTGTGTACCTTTTGTTTCCTCCCTCTTTACATTTTCAGCTGCAGCGGATGTGAGTTGAGGGGATGGCTAGAGGATGCAGAGGGGATTCAGTGGACATTTAACGGATGATAACGGACATAGAACATTTGTTGCCCATATATGTCTCGGATGTACATCGTACGCGGTGGAAAGTTCATCCATTCACAAAGTTTTGTGCAGCTCAAAACTTCTTATGCGGATGAAATTGCAATGGACGATGAATCGATGGATATATCGATGGATAGAGCATATGAAATACGTATGCAGTGAGTACACAACAGATGCATAGCATTTTCCAATGGATGGCAAGCTTTTTTTAATGTTTTGCATCCTCTTTGCATCCATAAGTGCAGTGTGACTGGGCCTTTAACAACTGGTTGTAGTGAATAGGTGCGAATCTGTTGAATCCCATCCCTGGTGCACATTGAAACCTGTGCAAATAGAAGTTGCCAAATTCAATTGAATGGCTATTGAAATACTAAAAGCTTTCTTTAGTTGCAGACAGTTAGTTGGATTCTTCATCATCATGACTCACATAGTACATGCATATCAATCAGTTTCTGAGGCATGGTTATTAGAAATACCTTTTGGTTTTGATTTCTCTTCAAAAATTTCATGAAAAAATGTCATTTGCACCTCCATTCTCAATGACAGTATTTTCTTGTAAGTAAATAATCCATATATGCCATGGTTTTAGTTTGATTTTCAAAAAATGGCTGCTCATCATCAATGATGTACAAAAATGTTGTGTATTGATGATCATTTAACTGTTCAGATTGATAATAGTACATAATAATACGTGACACACATTTCATATTTTATGTATTTTGTTGCAGGTCAGCTAGCATTAATCCCTCTTGGAAAATATACTGAGACTTCTCTTCCTTTGGTTTCAGATCATCATTAGCAGAGGGAAAAGCAGACTGACAGGTTGGCCTTGTTAGAAGGGACAGCTTAGAATCTTTGGAGTCCTTGCTGCTCTCAGAATTTGGTTGTTTGCTTTCAGCCATTTCATTATCTGACCAGGTAACTTCTTCAATACGAGAAGGGAATGGGGTTTGCTATCTTTTATACACAGTAGCTTGGCTTTTCAGAGTTGGCACAGTATTGTTTACTCCTTTGTAGTTCTTTAATTAGGCTATTGCTTATGGCTTGATTGTCTGAATCTTGCTTTTTTGTTTTCTACTCTACCTCTTCTCTTTCTTACAATCTTTCTGCTGGAATTCTAAATCTTCTTCAAGGGTGGAAGAATGGCTTTGAAGTTGCTCTAGGTTCCACTAAATAAAACAAAATAATTTAAATCATTGTTTTTAATGTTACATAATAAATAAGTCATTTGCAAAGAAAAATGTTGTTTCAGCCAATGCAAATGTCTAATGCAATTACTGGTCTTTTCTGCGATGAGCTTATTATCAGTTTGGGATAATTGTGAAATTAATTTGAAATTGATATGTTATTATATTTAATTATTTATTTTATAATAAAATCATTAAAATAATTTAATAATAGTATTTTTCAATTTGATGAATTAGATTTGCCTTTATTCTGTTCATAATACATTTTAAGTTCCTTGTTACAATATTATTTGACTCTTCCAATATTATTCTCTCCCTCTCCATCTCCCCCCCCTCTCTCTCTCTCACACACATACACACAAACAAACCCACACACATTATTCTAGTCCAGTGTAGTCTTGTCTACTCTACTCTTGCTACTCTACTCTACATCTTTATTTCTCCTTGCAACCAAACCTTTTACAAAAATAACCAGAGCAATACTATTCTAATAGAATCCTGACTCCCTTTCGAAAAATAATTTCTAATATTAGGTACTGTGATTATATTACTAACTTCATCAATTCTTTACAAAAGGTTTTCCATCTTCCTGCTGAGCTGATTCTCAGAAAAGTAAAACTTGCCAAGATTAGCTTGTTATAAAAACATGTCCAAATCTTTACCTTTTTTCAGAATATTCTGTATGATATTCATTCCCAAATCAGGGTGTCAAGTGGTGAATATTGTATATTTTTTCGAAGACACTGTGAGACTTGCAGATTTACGTTGTTTTGGTTTAATTCCATGGATTGACCATTCTTTTCCACCTCAATATGAAAGGCACATTATGAATCCAAATGGAAAAAATTCAGAAAAGATAATTAGCATGTCATCTGCAAATCCTTTATACCCATGTTAGTTGCTTTCTGATCTACAATCCCCATTAATACCTTCTCCTGGCAGGGGGTGGGGGCAGATAGGGAGGACAGATAGCATCCAGAAACATTTTATTTGTCACAGTGTAGAATTGAACTGGCATGGCTGCTTGCTATAATCAAGTAATTTATTATCTAACATGCTTTTAAAATGTTGGCTGCTGTATTCTTATCATTAGTGAGGTATAAAGCATGTTGTAGGGTGACTGTAGGGTATGGTAAAAAGATTCAAGTTGGCATCCATGACAGTATGACTGCAATGCCACCTGGTTTTTATGGCATCATACATTATGGAATACCATTCCTGTAAAGATACGGATGGCTTCAATCCTCCCTGCCTTTCAGAAAGCTCTTAAGATTTGACTTTTTCACCAGGCATTTCTCTTTTACTTCTCCATACAGGCCTGGAGAACTGGAGAGTAGCTACTGACCAGCAATGACTGATGGGAGCATTAGTCATTGCGGGCCAGTTACTATTCTCCAGTTTTTTAAATTGGGATAGGTTTGAACAACTAGTAGGCAAAGGCAGAAAACCAGTTTGGATGATCCAGACTTTTGCACTATCCAAAGGAAGATTGCCCTGAAAAACAGTGTCTAGGGAGGAGACGAAGGGACATACTTCCATTAGCATGAAGTATTCAGCAAGAATCAGGATAACTGCTACCCCATGAAGCACCAGTGACAGAATGATGGTCAGTAAAGCAAGTCAGAAATACACATGGTTAAGATAAGTTGAAGGGGAGTAAGCCTCGGATATAACTGAGGGATGAGATAAAGACAACAGGATGACGGGGCAGAAAAAAAACAGGTTTTCAAGGCATGTTTATGCAGGTGGGGAAAACCCTAAAAGCAGGAATGAAAACAATCTGGCTACATAGGGGCAATATAGTACACCTTATAAGTCACTTGTTATGATCTTCCAAGAGGGATGAAAGGAACCTATACACAATCCATTGAATAAAATCTACAAACCTAACAGAGTTTAATTTTAGGAATTACATTAGCTATTCAGCTCAGATAATTTATCTAGCTTCATACTTTGTTAAATTACAAATTCTGAGAAATCGAAAGAAACTTGTTTTGTTTCATCAACATATTGCAATAATATGTATTCCCTATATTGTGCTTTTTAGAAATCAGTGGGTTGGTATCTGTACCTTTTCTGCCATGTTGTCTGAATCCCTTTGTCAATTTCAACTTCACTGTTATCTATCACTGTAAAGTCACCACAGATATTATGGCGCCAGCTTATCTGTTACTATTTTAGCTGGGGGATTTATATGGAGTGAAGTCTATTTATAAAGCTCTTTGTATGACTGTCCAGTGCCTTCCAATAAATATTTCATTCCCCTTACTCCTTCATTTGCCCCTAGATATTCTTTTGCTGTTTGTTACACCCAAATGTCTATTGGAAAACAAACACTTGGGTTGTATTCCTAAAAATTCAAAAGTAGACCCAAGGCATTAATCATACAATCTCTGAAACTGGATAAGAAAAACCGAATTCTTAGTAGTTTGATGGACATCCAAGCACATTAAGATACAGGGCAGGAATGAAAAGGACCTTTGTTCTGATACTTAAATTGGACATTTCAGTTTTACAATTCCATATGCAGTTTTCATTGCACTTCATTTTCTTACTCCCCTACAGGAGAGATGGTAGATTAATTTGTTTAAATTGTTTTAATCTACAACTTTTGGATCAATGCTTGGCTTAAAACAATTTCAAATGATTTCCTTTTTTAAATTTTGGACCTCTTTTTAGCAGAAATTACATCCCCAAAGTACAAAATGTCAGCTTTGGAAGCCATATTGAGATTCGCTGCTCCCACGCTGCCACAATTGAGCCTGAGAAAGTGGGAGGGAGGAATTCATTTGAGTTTATCTAGTTAGACAAAATAAATTTCTTTTGTTGTTTCAAGGTCACGTAGTGTTGTGCATAGTGAAAAGGAAAGTTTACTTTGGGAGGGATGGTGATTGGGCCATGTGATGTGGTGATGGGAATGGGGAATGGATTTGTAGTTTTTCACTTTTGCAAGGAAGCCCAAAACTTTCAGATTCAAGATTTCATAGATGTACCAGTTACTATCCAATTAAAGGAACTTTTGAGAGATGTCTGTCTTGGAGTTATTGGTTGGAATGGAGGTTTGCTGGAACACTGACAATAAATATGAAAAATGGCATATAATAATGATTATAATTAGGAAAAAATATGAAGTGCATGTGGGGAAATTGTCTATATAAATAAATGTGAATTTTTGTGAAGTTTCCTTTTTAGGAACTAATTGCAAATTAATGTCAAAATGGATTGAATTCATGGCTACATTCATACAGAACAAGCATAGATGGAAGACAGATTGATTTGCCCAATATTATATCATGAGATCTGTTCTGTATGGAACTTGGTAGGTTCCAAGTCCCTCGTTCTGATTGGCCGAAAAGGCCACTTACGGATAGCGAGCGAACATAATCCAGGAAGCTGCCAAGCAGCAGGAATAATTAAACAAGTCATTGGCCACAAAGCTGGCAGGCAAGCCCCTCTATATAAAGGCGCTGCCGCGGCTTGGCCTATGTTCCATATCTTTGACCTAGCGACTTAAATTAAAAGTTGTTTGTTTGGCAACCTGGTCTCACATGCTTCTTTCCGGGATGGAACACTGGATTGGTGACGAAGGTGGGGATCGTCGCTAAGAAGCAGAAGCAACGCTGCGATCTGAACCGAGTGAGAGAGATGGCCGGTAACCAAAACGCGCACCCACACCCTTCAATCCTTGAGGAGGACGGATTGGGAATCGCTTACATCGATCGCTTTCTTATGTTCTTGAAAGCCAATGAGATGGAAGCAAACTCTCAGGACCAAAGAAGACGACTGCTCTCCCTTACCACCACTGGTGGACCAGCCGCTATTCAAAATGCACAACCGGCCGCTGGCGAAACCCAGGAAAATGCAAACAGATGACCTGGTCGACCTGACACAAATGCTCAAAACGAGCACACTACGCACCGCGTAGTCTCAAATTTAATCAATAGGACACCAAAATTTTACACAAAGCCGACCAGAAGGAGGATTGAAACCATAGCAGATTTTGTGGCAGCTTTGAGACACATCGGCAGGAGGTCTGTGAGTTCCAAAATATGGATGAGCAATGAGAACGACCTGCGTAGTCCTCAAGCCTGAAAGACACTCATTTCAGAGCAAAACTACTGAATAAGGCCAAAAACATACACCGTGGCCAAAGCCATTGCAGAGCGCCAACTGCCACCGAAGCAGCAAAGAAGTCCAGCAGCCACTATGCGGCAACACTGGAACTCGCAGTTCCCAGACCTGCCAACCCAAACCCAGGGAGAGGAAGCACGAGCGAGCGAAAGAAAACCACCCACCAGCAACACAACCCACCACGAGCGACATCGAAAAACCCAGCCAGCGACCACCGAAAGCAATTTGAAGACCAAAGATGATCTATAAACCTTCTTATTCACAATAGAAAATGGCGCAAAAAAAGAGGAGAAATCGGTCCGGGGGAATTCAGGGTGCGGCTGCGCGAGGCAATCACCCCGGGCTGAATGCAGGCTTCCTCGACTGCAATAGCGCGGCTTGTAATACAACAGGCGGCCACATCGAAAAAGGGCTCTGCCGCCCCAACAAAAAGAGCTATAGTCCAAAAAAGCACGTGACAGCACCACCACCCCAGACATTTATGACAGACAAGCCCGCAGCAGAGTGGAACTGCAATAATGAGAATGGCGCTGACAGGGAAGGATGCATCAGCACAGTCCACCATCCAGGCAATGCCAGCGGTGGAAAGCGGAAAGAAGGCTTCGGATTAGAGACTGCCATTTGAGGGCGAGACCCGTGAGAGGCGAAGTTGACTCAGAGTTCACTTCCTACCCAATGGCTATCCTGGAATACCATCTGCCGTCTATACCCGCAACATTTAAACACGAGAGAAAACTACAGAAACAAAAACCTAGTGTTAAAAGGCACCTAATCAGGGAAATCGAACCCCAATCAAGTTAGGGCCTGGACATGGTTCTAGCTTGAACTTTAAACACCATGCCAAAATCTTGCCTCTTGCACTATCGATCCAACCGACACGACCGCCCTAGCCTCGTTAGGATCAAAATGGTTTGCCACCTGGCTGGGGAATCAGGAATGACCAGGATCCAACTGCCGCATCGCCTAACAACCAACTGCGGCAGGAGCAACCTACTCCAAAATTCCAAGATGTACTTTGACGGGACTCTAGCAAGTACCAGGGGACCCATTTCATTTCAGCCTAGACCTGAAAATAGCCTCCATCCTGCTTTAAAGCGCCAGACGTGATCCCATTCACCGGCTTAAAACCAAAAAATTGATGCAGCAACTTGGAATAGTTAATAGCACAAGGCGGTTTTGAAACCAATCGGCACCACCGCCAGGTGGAAAACCCTATCATCACCAGCCTTGAAGCCAAGCATGGGCTCAGTGCGCACATTGTGGAACCTATAGGCCAACCCTGAAACCACACGCCTCCACACAAAGCGCTTATACCCCCAGTGCCCAGTAGCTGGCAAAGAATTATACTGCCACTCGCCTTAGGGGGAGGAAAAATTACTTTCACCAAAAACCCTCAACCTAGCTCACGCCTGTCAACAGCCCTACCTCGTTATCCCATCACACAGCAACGCCACAGCACTATAGTAACACAAGAGCGGCCATCTCCAAATGTAACCGCCTCCAATTTCGGGCTGTTAGCATCTGCCCCAGGGCATGTTCCAAAGCCTCATTGGAACGCCTACTAAAACGGAATCCCAAAGGTGTCTCCCATACTTCGTATCGATGTACTGGTCTTCACAAGAACCAGGGTTTAAGAGAAGTCTTAACACGATTTGAGGAAATCAGGCCTCAAAGTAAAGAGGAAATAATGTGTGAAGGCCACTAACTGGATTGAATTTTTGGGGCTATTAAATCGATGAAGCAATTCACCCCACCGAAAAAAAAGTGAAGGCCTATGAAGACTTCCTCCAAGCACCCAAAAACCAAACTGACTCCAGGCCGTCCTATCTCTCTATATATTTTTACAAACGTTGTTCCCGGCTCTCCATGAAGCAAACAAATACCAGAACCCCTACACCGATACTAGATTAAAAAAATCATTTACATGGCCACCGCGGAAACAGAAAGCCTTCCAAGAGCTATCAAAAGACCTATTTAACATCAGCGCACCATTCTCATCCAGCTTAAGCAATACCCTGCTCTGACAGTCACCCTGTGAGATGCCTTGCCTTTGGGGGTCAGCGGCCATCCTGAGTCAGGCCAACTTCCAGCGGCAGAGAGGGACCAGTCGCCTCTTTTCTCAAAGCATGGCTCTCCAAGTCGCAGCAACGGCTAACTTATCAGCTCAACTGATGGAAGCCCTCGCAATCGTCTGCCGCGAGTCACAATGAATTCCCATGACGCTACCTTTACAGCTAGCACCTTTCTATTGTAACCCGCATTCACAAGCCTCTTCTGGAATCCTACGTGCGGCAACAAGTCTCAACCCCAATATCTATTCTGTCCATTCCGTAGAATGGATGCAGCGTGTGGTCTGGAATTCCTCGCTGCCTATTCTCCTTACACCAATTGCCTCCACCGACCCGCGCAAAAGGCCATCTCAACACTTGCACGCCCCTGACGCCATTCCCTAATTGCCCATCCACAGAAGACGACCTGCCTCCAACCACATCCACATTTCAGTTTGCAGACCTGCCCAGCAGCTACCCGCCTCGCACCTCGCAGCCGCACCGTCGCAAGAGCCACACGCCAAAAGCACCCTTTGACCAGCGTGACATACTGAACTGCCGGTAGGTACAAGGCTGGCCAAAGGAAAACAAAAAACTGAGACTTTTAAACCTCTTCCTGCCAGACACACCGAACTGTCTCATACTGAAAGGGGCTGCATCTTATGGGGTGACTAAGCGGTGGAATCCCGAGCAGCCGTCAAAGACATTCCTGGGCATGTTGCACGAGGGTCACCGGGCATAGTCAAAATGAAAGCCCTGCGCCAGATTACATCTGGTGGCCAGGGCTGGACAAGGGACATTGAAAGGTGGGCTCTGCAACCATGCTCTATCTATATCTGTCAGGAAAGCGAGGGCCTACCCCCCGACAGGCCACCAATAAGGCACTGGCGAAAACTCTTCTGCCGGGTCCATGGTCCAGAGCTGTGGCATATTGACTTGCTGAACCGCAACTGTAGATTGCGGAACACCTTTTTGGATTGTGGTTGATGACGCATCATTCGAAACTGGTTGGAAAATCTCATCCGTTCATGGCTCCACAAACCACCGTAGCGCCTGTTATGAAACAGCTCGAAAACTGTTCGGCAACGCATCGGGTTACCTGATTTACTGGCTTTCGGAACAATGGGCTCTCTATATCTCTTCCTTTGCCAATATCGAAACAATATCTGGCTGTCCGAGGGTATCGTAATTGTGCCTTAAACCACGTCTCACGCCCACTCCAGCTCGAGTGAATACGGCCAAACTGAACCGCATGGGGGTACACTACAAGAGGGCCTTATATATTATATTATGGACAAAGATCGGACGTGCAGGACAAATCTAAACCAACTTACTAACTCTGCAACAGATTACCCCAGTTAGCACACAAATAGAAAGCCCGGCTCTAACTATTTTAATGGGTAGGAAACTACGATCCTACCTAGACAGGCTACACCCCAGCTTATATCCTGCGCGACAAACCCCGCCGATTCTCCTAGCACAATTACCGTACCTCTCGCAAATCCGGCCTACCTTGTCCTATGCCAAGAAACCTTAACTTTTACCCTGGCCGACCCTCTATGGCCTGCCAGCACCAATCAACCAAATCCACAGGCCCCCGGTGTCTCTATCCTACTAACTTTAGATGATGAAGGGACAGGAAAGCGGCCACATAGGGACCACTTTTCCGGCGCAACCTCGGAACAAAAAACCCGCCGCCCAGAACCAATAATATCTATATATATATCTTAAACTATAAAACAATAACCAAGGAGGGGGAGAACAGCTTACAAATAACAATGAAAAGCGAGGAGAATGAACCTCCCATAAATCTCTGCAAAACACAATCTAACCAAACAAAAAAGCAGCACTCACGGTTAGCATGAACCCCAAGAATATGTACAGTCCAGGAGTCTATTATATCTAATTGCAGACCTTCCTGGTATACGGCTGGCCCAGCCAGCCAGCCTCAGACCAACCCCGGCAAACAAAGCAGGGAATCGTGCGACCATCCTCAACTGCGCCCGAGCAGGACTCAGGCAGGCAGCGCGCATCGACTGACTCAGCCTCTCCAGAGTCTGTATGGTGATGGAAGGTGTCCTGAGAGAAGCACGCGCATGCCTGACCGAACCACTAGGTAAGACGTGCAAAAACAACGAACTAGCCACGCAGCGTCACACTAGTGACTAGGCAAAAAAGCCCCACCTACCTGCGCGCACTAATGTCACCCACGTTGGACTGTAACTTAAAGGGGAGCCGGTTTCTCGCCTATGGAACTTGCGTAAGGTTCCAAGTCCCTTGTTCTGCATTGCCAAAAAAGTCACTACGGATTGGTCACTAGCGAACCAATCTGCCGGGAAGCCGCCAAGCGGCGGGGAATAATTAAACAAGTGTCATTGGCCCACAAAGCTGGCAGGCAAGCCGCCTATATAAAGGGCTTGCCCGCGGCTTGGCTATGCTTCCGCTATCTTTGCCTAGCGAGTAAATAAAAGACTTGCTGTTATCCTCTCATCCTTTTCGGACGCGAACAGGATCCTATTTTAAATAATACAAAAATTAGCACCAGAAATCTTCCTTTGTATCTATCTATCATCATACATAAGAAACAAAGTTTCACCCATCAATAAATCCTCTATGCCATTTTTGAAACGCATGCACAAAAATCCAGTCAACCATCTGGAAAGATAGGCTACACTGATAAAATTCCATCTGGAGCTGAATAATGGCATTCTGGAAAAATAACAAAATTGTCTCCAATCTCTGCTTAAAATCTGTGCGGAGCTGTAGTATAAGATAATTCCTATGATGCCGCGAGAAGGACAACGGCAGCTTAGCTTGTCAACAATAGGAGAGTTTGCATTTTAAGGCATTCTATATTCTTAAGTTCTTGACCAAGCACAAACGTACCTGTGCTCGCAACATATTCATAGAATTATTCTATCTCAAATATATCTATCTCTATCTTTGCTGAGGTTATTTAATCCTCTCTCTTTTT
>BHFT01058227.1:0-12920 GCA_004320025.1 Laticauda laticaudata
ATAAGATCAAATATTTGGGGATATATTTGACAGCAAGATGCAGTACACTAAAAGAGAATAATTATATTAAACTTAAGCAGCGGATAGCACTAGATTTGGCAAAATGAGAAAATTTACAACTGTTATTAAAAGGGAGAATATCAACAGTCAAGATGACTATGTTATCCAGAATTTTATATTCGTTTCAAACAATTCCAATTAGGCTTGGAAAAGATTATTTTGAATCACTGGAAAGAAAGTAACAAGGTAGAAGCTTGGACTTAGTTCTACTGTGAACTTGGCATTGCTGTGGAAATGGGACTGGGACAAATGAAAAGTGGCTGCTACTTCTTGAAGCAAGAATGATTGGCATCACTTTTGTTATGCTGTATTCCAAGAAACCTTCAAAGGAATGGGTTTCAAGCTTTTCTCCACTCATCATTTTGTCAAACAGTCCCAGCTTCCTGTAAATTCAGACTTTTTGTTAAGGGTACTGAGATGAGGATATGGTTATTGATCTTATACAAATACACTCTAACCTTAAAAAGGTCTAATGTATTCTGGTCTCATTTATTGTCTGTGGGGAGACCGTTAAGTTTCCCATCTTCTCTGTTTTCCTTTGCTTATGGGAAGGAAGGAAGACATGCAATCTCTAGTACAGTTTCACTAAGTCTATGAGTCATTCTTGGATGTTGAAATGTTGTTTCAACATCCATCCACTGGGCCCAAATAGTACTTTGCTTAAATCAACAGTTGTTGTATCTTATAGCTGAAAGGGAAGATTAGCAATAATGAGGAATCCATTTTTCATGAAAAGCTTTTCCACAATGAATGAATTATTTTACTGAAAAGCCTCTACTGAAAATCTCCAGAAAACTCTAAGGTTTCTTGGGTCCTATTTCGTAAAGAATTAGGTGTAATACATTTAAAGGCTGTGAAGCATCACCTTATTTAGTAGATTGTTTATCTGCCTCTATGGAAAAATACTGGAAGTGTAATCTAACATATAAGTAGTTCTTATATTTCTCATATATGGGAGGGTTCCCAGGTAATGATAAAAATTATAAGTGTGCTAAGGGCTTTGGGCTACTTTTATGTGAATATATTATAGTTCTGCCTTTGCAATTATGCCTTCATTTTAAACAATTTGTCTGTTTACTGATTAGACTTATTTATATCCTGCCTTTCATGATAAAAGATCATCACAGATTAGGAAATAACACCACAGTGAACAATGTCAGAATAAAAGAGCCTCCCAGTTTCTCCTTGCAGATCACTTGATGTCAGCCAGTCTCATAATGGATGGCAGTTGTAGGGTAATAGACTCCAAATAAATGTTTGTACATGTCCACCTGCCTCTCCTGATTTCTCTGCTATCCTATCAATATTAAAAGTTACTCAAGCTGGTTTACTTTATCTACCCTACATAATCTGCATGTTCATAGTCAATACTAACATTATAATTATGGAACAGTTACACTGCCTAGAGACATAAAATCCTATCCAATATAGATTTTACCTTTTACACTTGTGCTGGAGAAATAATTTTTGTATTTCATTTTATTTTCCCTGTTTTGAGAGTTCAGAAAGAAACTTCAGTTGTTTCTTAATCCTTCTTCCATGGGACTTTGCTACCAAGGCCATCAGGTTAGGTGTATATATAAAATTGCCAAAGGCCACTGAAATTCACTAAATTTTGCAGATAAGGAAGAGCAGGTCTTATCAAATTGAGCATTTTTTTGACAATTATACTGATAAGAATTAAATCTGGTTCTCAACTAATGTTCGATTTGGCTGTAAAGATCTGAATTAAAATATGCCTTATTATATTTCAGTGTTCTCTATTGTGTTAGCAATATTAGTGTAATTATTTAAAAACATTCATTGTTGTATAGCTGGTGGTGAGATGAAAAAACGCAAAACAACCATTTTTCAGTAAAGTAACAGAGAGCATATTTAAGGTTCTCCTGAATCAGATTGCCAGGGTCCTGAGAATGTGGAATTGCAGTGCCCTCCAATGGCTATGAATAATTTGAATAATTTGATTTATGCCTTAAATGTGTCAGTTTGACTGGCAGACTTTACCCTGACCATAAAGGTAGAAGAATCTCATTGATACATGCTGTCTCTGAATATTTTTCCTTAACATAATCCTTTAGTAAAGATTAATTTTTACCAATAAAAAATCATTGACTAATGGGAATTCATATGTACTATTTACATTAGCCTGTGATCATAAATGTCATTGGATTGCATATTACAGAAACAGGCTGGCCATACGTACCAAAATATTGTCCAATCCAGATCAAAGTAGCCTAGCGAAAGTTTGTTCTTGAATAGCAAGCAGATTATACAGATCATCTCGGGGAAATTCCGCCCTATTTTAGTTAGATAGTTTATTTATGTCTAAGGGAGCAACACTTTTGAACCATTTCTTATCAATTTATTTTTGTTTGATCATGCATAATTGATCATGATATTTCAAATTACTGTTGAAGTATCTTCTTTTCAAATCATGCTGTCTCAGGCTTAAAATCTTGGATTCAAGACTAACACTTCCAGTTCTTTTTTACTACCTGTTAGCCATGTGCTATACTCTGTCAATCATTCCTTGCCAGGATTATATATATTCCATAAATCCTACCCAATTGTTCTTTATGTAAGCTTCAATCACAGGTAACAAGCATTCTTACAAATCTCTTCCCATGTGAATTTCTCCTTGTGTTGTTTGGAATGATTTTATGTTTGCAAATAGCAGCATTGTCTTTGTGATTAGTTATTTGTTTGTTTGCTTGCTTGCTTTTTGTTTCCTGGACTTGGTTTAAAACAATTGTCAATGGACTGTTTTCAATATACCTCTTTTTCCCAAGTGTGTGCATGCTGAAAACCCCAATAGAGAAACATATTCCATCATACTGGGATGTGTGCTATACAGACTATTTTTTGTTTCCTTTAGTTTTAATCAATGTGCCATTGTGTAATCCTGTGGTAGTGGTTTAAAGATAATGAACCTGGAATTCATATCTCCACCTCTTTATCTTGGTTCACATCCAGTTTCAAACATTTTCCTGAGCAAGAGTCAACCAACTCTATCTAACAGGCCTCTATCTTTTGAAAGGATGAAAGGAGATCAAACAGGAAGAATTTATTTTGTGAGCTAAGTGGAGAGATGGTGTTTTCTGGATTATGGCCTTCAGTCAGCTGATTAGATGACATTCACAGGCTAAAATGTTAAAAAAATGAGAAATCAAGAAATAATTTTATATTTTTTTTTGTTTTTTGTGCCTTTGAGTGATTATTGACTCCTGGCCACAACCTAACAAGTCCCTTCAGTTTATTTAGCAAATTTCAGAAGTTATGTGCTATTGCTTTGTTCATAGTGAGGAGAAAAATGTCAGGCGCAAGGGCACCCAGCTGGCTTTGTGCCTAATGTGGGATTGGAGCTCACAGTCCCTCAGTTTCTAGTCCAGTGCCCTGATCACTATTCCAAAGTGGCTCCCCTTAAAGAAAGACAACAACTGAAATTGCTTATCTGACTGAAATCCTCTTTTTCTCTTCACCAATTTATCTTTTACTTCCAGCTGTTCCTCCCACTTTTACCTCTTATCCTCCGTCTTCCTAAACAAAACAATAGTGGTTAAATCATTTTTGGACTTCGGCCAATGTACATGTGAAGCAAAAACCATTTTTTAAAAATGGCAGCAGGAGATCGAAAGAACTGCATTAATCTGAAAGCAGCATTAACTTGTTCTCTTAAGTTAAATCAAGAGGCAGGTAATGGGAAACATGCAATAGAGTTTAAGTCCCTGCACCCGTATCAAGAAAATGCATATCTTTTTGTCCCTTGTTAAAACTGAGATTTTCTAATATAGATCTGAAAATGGAATATATGCTTTGTGATTTATTCTTGTCTAAATATATAACTGTAAATAAGCTTTTCCTATGTTTACTTAAATTAACTTTTCTTTTGGCAAGCTGCTTACAAACCAAATCACTGACTAGGTGAGATACAGCAATGCAAAGATTTCTGGGAACTGTGAGTTTTTTCATGAAACTTAACTTAGCTGCATAAATTATGTATTTAATACATTTTACCCTTCATTTCTGTGAGTGAGCACATAGTGGTCCATAGCTTAAAATAGCATCATGCCGCATTAATACTCAGTCAAGATTTCCAAAAGAAAAAGCTTCATACAGTTTTATGATTATAGAGGCAAAAAAGATAGAGGAGGTTATAAATCGAGAGTAATGTCAATATTTGAACCAAAGAGCTACCTTGTACTGAGGAATATAATCTAGCTCAGTAATCCCTTTAGGGACAGGCAAATGAATGCCATGGCACATGAAAGCAATCTTTAACCGCTTGGCCATGTGCCTAGCTTATAATCACACACTCATTTGTTTAAAAACTAATACGTTATAAATGTCATTATGTTATTAACTAGAGCTAGGCATAGTTGGAGCTCTTTTGTTCATTTATTTATTTAATTTCTTCTATGCAGTAAGTAAGTATCCATCTCACAAGCAGGATTCTATGTATATTAGTTTACAGTAGCAAAAAAATCCCATAGAGTCTGCTATAAACGTCAAAGTGACTGTTTTGAAAAAACTGGACTTTATTTATTAATTTCTCATATGTAGGTACAGTTACTACTCCTTTCACAAGCATCTCAGTATTAGTCTGTGGTAGCAAAAAATGTCCATCACTGAACCTGTGACTGCTCAACTCATAAATATCAAAAGGTTTCAGGCAATCTCAGAAGATTTCAAAAAGCACAATGACCACAGTATATTAAATTGTTAATCAGTAAGGTACTGCAAATTTTCTCACATGTAACCTGCATTTGTGCAACTAGCCTTTCCTTTCCTCCCTTCCCTGCTGACTCAACCCCGATTTCAATCCTATTATCAGTTTATCTGTGCATCTGATGAAGTGAGTTTCAGCTTATGAATGCATGTGACAGGCATCTTCTGATTTTTAACTTGAACTGGGGAGATCAAAGTTCAAAGGTACTCTAGGCCTGAATGTTCATGAAGTAACTTTTGTTACTCTTTTGCCAGACCAATTTATTTTTGTAGGATTATTATGAAGCATGCATGAAAGGCAGAAACAAATGATATACAGAAATAAATCCTCTCTGACTCTACTAGAATTTTAAATAAATTGAGTAGGATTTTGCTGTATAAATAATGTTGTGCTTGAGCAGTGGTGGCAATCTGCAGTTTTGAATATATGGTTTTGACTACACTGCTCAAAAAATAAAGGGAACACTACAAACAACACAATGTAACTCCAGTCAATCCACAACCTTTCTTGTGAAAATCAAACTGTCCCACTAAGGTGCAACACTGACTGACAATTCCAATTTCACATTGCTGTTGTGCAAATGGAATAGACACAGGTGGAAAAAGCAAGAGGAGTTAGCAACGAACATCCCCAATAAAGGAGTGGTTCTGCAGGGTGGGACCACAGCCAACTTCTCAGGTTCCTATGCTTTCTGGCTTTTGGTCACTTTTGAATGCTGGCAGTGCTTTCAACTCTAAGTGTAGCATGAGATGAGTCCAGCAACCACACAAGCGGTTTACAGTAGTGCAGCTCATCCCAGGATGGCACATCAATGTGAGCTGTGCAAGAAGGTTGCTGTGTCTGTCGCAATAGTGCCCAGAGCAATGGAGGTGCTTACCAGGACACAGGCCAGTACAATCAGGAGACATGGAGGAGGCATAGGAGGGCAACAACCCAGAATCAGGGACCGCTACCTCTTGCCTTTGGGGCAAGGACGGGACAGGGAGGAGCAACTGCCAGAGCCCTGCCAAAATGACCTCCAGCGGGCCACAAAATTGTGCATGTGACTGCTCCCAAACGGTTCAGAAACAGACTCCATGAGGGTGGTAGGAGGGGCCGACGTTCCACAGGGTGGGGTTTGTGTTTACAGCCCAACACAATGCAGGACACTTGGTATTTGCCAACGAACACCAAGATTGGCAAATTTTGCCACTGGGCGCCCCTGTGCGTCTTCACAGAGAAAAGTAGGTTCAACAACTGAGCAGACGTGACAGGGCTGGAGATGCCGTGGAGAAACATTCTGCTGGCCTGCAAAACTCCAGATGACTGGTTTGGTAGTGGGTCAGTTTAAATGGTGTGGGGTGGCATTATTCTTTTCGGGAGCGCACACAGCCCTCCATGTGCTTGCCAGAGGTAGTCCTGACTGCCATTTAGTTACTAAGATGAGATCCTCAAGACCGTCTTGTTGAGACCATATTGCTTGGTGAGTTGGTTCCTGGGTTCCTCCTAAGTGCAAGACAATGCACTCGACCTCATGTGGCTGGAGTGTGTCAGCCAGTTTCTGCATTGAGCAATGGACTGGCCTGCCACATTCCCCCAGCCTGAATTCCATTGAGTACATCTGGGACATCATGTCCCGCTCCATCCACCAAAATGCCACATTGCAACCAGTCTGTCCATGGAGTTGGGGGAATGCTTAGTCCAGGTGTGGGAGGAGATCCCCTCAGGAGGACCATACCCACCTCATCAGGGAGCATGCCCACGGTGTTGTTAGGATGTCATGACGGCTGTGGAGGCCACACACACACTACTGAGCCTTCATTTTGAACTTGTTTTTAAGGCCATCAAAGTTGGAATTAGATTGTCATTTTTTTCCACTTTAATTTTGAAATGTAAACTCCAAACATCCAGACCTTCCATGGGCTGCTAAATTTGATTTTACATTGATAATTTTTTGTGTGATTTTGATTGTCACCTACATTCAAACTATGTAAACTGGAACAAAGTATTTTAATAAAGAATATTTTTCATTCATCTCAGATCTAAAGGATGTTCTTTATTTTTGTGTTCCTTTTTTTTTTGAGCAGTGTAAATAATTGGCTGTGTTTTGGGCTTCCTGTTGAGTTTGGTTTTAACATGTAATTATAAGGCATATAGGCCTCTCTTCATCCAAAGCAGCTTGCAAGGGAAACTTTCCAAATTAAAATGACCATTCTAGAATTTCATATGACATGGCAGAGCCATATGAGTGGTGGCTTAAGGTAGAACAGGGATGAATATTGATAAGGCATAAATACTGTGACCTGGTGCATCTATTCTGATAACCAGTCATGTGCTTCACTTCATTTGGCTTCAACATGTAGTACAATTCAGCTATTGTATTTTAAACCTGGCCAGTAAGTTATGGATTTACTAAAGATCTACTTTTAATTATTATTGCACTTACAAATTCAATTCATAGCTTATCATAAGAATATACTTTTCTAATTTCTTCAGTACAACTATAGAATATCTTGAATCATCTTGGGCAGCAGTGGGTACCTCAGAATGGATTCCTTAGAATCTATCAGCTTTCTTTTCTGATTTATTTTCCTATTATTGATTCTGCAGTCTACAGCTGGGCTTTCCCAATTTTTCACCCAAAGATGTTGCCATGGTAACAGCTGTGAGTAAAAAGGGGTTAAGAAACCTTTGTTTGAATTTAGCATTGTGGAAACATTCCATTATTCTATCACTATTCCAAGCAGACCTTCCCTCTTAAAATTAGATTATAAACCTTTCTTATGACACATTTACTTGTTGTGTTTTCAACTCATCTATTTGCAAATGCATCTTGGAGGGTCTATTTACTTCTGGAGTATATTACTTTAGTTCAGTTAGATTACTCATTATTGTAACAGTGAATGTATATCGTGCTGCAAATATAAAGGCATGACACTAACTCATTGATAGTTAATAATCATCTTATTCATTGGGGCTGGATATTGAGTTGCTCTAATTAAAAATTTCTGAGAGTCAGTTTGGTGTAGTGATTATAGGATAAGGCTGAAATTGGGATATTGTGAATTTTACTTCTGCCTTAGGCACAAAGTCAGCTTGTCACCTTGGGTTGGTCACTCACTCCTGGCCCAAGGAAGGAAGCATTGGCAAACGACTTTTGAAAAAAAAAACATTCCAAAAAAACTGCAGAAACAGATGGTCTTTGAGAATCAGACATGATTGAATACAAGAAAAAAAGGTTATAATTTAGCTTTATGGGAAACTCAGATAGTAAACATTCCCAGAATTACAGTCCAAGTAAGAGAGAAGCACCAACAGACCACAAACTGCAAAAATAAATCTTAAAAATAAAAAAACCTAACAAGAGAATCCTTCTACCCTGAAAAGCAGCCTTCAGTACTGAAAGTTCTGCATGCTGAGTTACCGTGGAAGATAGTAACAACTGGAAAAGAAAAATGGAAACATACATTGGGGATAGAGGAGTGGAAAACCCTTTTACTAAAAAGAGCTCATTTTCATGTAGTACTTATTTTCTCTTTTATTTTTAAATACATTAAGGAAATTGAAAAAAAATGTAAGCTTAAGCCCATATGATAATGGTGCATTTGAAGTGGATGGCTAGATTCTATCTAGCATTTGATTGCCAGATCTGAAGTGTGACAAACAAGCATAACTACAGTGGTGTAAACTAGGCTTAGATCTGTGGCCAAAGTTAGACTTAACAAAGACTTTGTTCAGTTATGGTTTAACAAAAATATGTAATTACTTTGTTATTTCTAACATGCTTAGTAAATTAAGGGTGTTCTGTATTAAAATAGTAGACTCCTAAATGCATGATTCTGATTGGCTAAGAAAGCCAGTATAGGGATTGGTTCACTAGAACCAATCCACATAGCTGTATTAGAGAGGCGGCAAAAGGAATATCTGTCCTTGACTTAAAAGCTCAGTCGTCAATACTGCTATATAAAGCGGCTGCCGCGGCTTTGAGCCAATGTTCCGTTCTCTATTCTATCTGTTACAAAAAGTCTTTGTTAGTTGGAATCCCAGATGCGTACCTTTCACGTTTTTCCGGACGTTTTTAACCACTGTGCGTACCGAGGTCAGGCGGAAATGTTTCCTAAAATGCGCAACACTGAGCATGCGCAATCCAATAACCAGACTTGAAGACAATGGCCTGGATAATTAATTCACCGCCACACCATCTGTCAGATTCCCAATTGAAGTAGAGGCATTGGGTAATCCTACAAAGAGCGCCGTTCTCCAAATGTTATTTCTGGAAAAGTAACCGTAACGTAATGGATAGAGATTTTCTTTTTCTTCCATGAGAAAGACCAGCGTATTGGAGGGGCTGTTTTTAACTCTTGACACATTGTGCGGTCACGATCTTCAAAATGCGCCAAGCGCAAATTTAGCGAAGCCCCGAAGTTGAATCAAAGTGATTTGGCCTAGCTTCTATACAGATATTACGCAAGCCGCTCAACGTACATAGCTCCATGGTGTCAAACCTTTATCAAAGCGGCATCGAATATGTTACACTAAGTAGACTCAGATAAGATGGGGCGATTAACCAGCGCTTGATCCTTTGGCAGCTCTCCGACCCAAGTGAGCCCGGGAAGCCTCTGTTTGAGCTTCCTTGAACTTAGATGTAAGCCATGAAGAGATCGAGTAATCGTGGGTTTTAAGGAGACTTCAAATTTTAAACAAAAGCAACTGCTGTTTAAATAAACGCTCAGGACATAACGTAGGGCCGAAGCCATTCGACAGAGCCACAGTCCACTGAGCCTCCGCTCGTTTGGAAAAAATAAAATCGGCGAGTCTCACAATGAAACAATGAACGCGAACAACTCGACGATAATGAGCCCTAGCCAGAGGATAGAAACAATTTTCCCCACACCCACCAGAAGATTTGAGAACAAGACGTCAGAATCCGGAGAGGATGACGACGAAGTCCACCGCCTATACTACCAACAAAAAATGGGTGGCCGAACTAATAAGATTAATTGGCGGTTTGAATGCGCTGACTGCGGAGGAAACTCATCCTCGGGGAGCCGTATTGGGCAATTCCTTGATGCCATCTTGCAGAGCGTTTAAAAAAAGGGGGCACATCGAGAATGGTGCCGGATATTAATAAAAAATTACAGCTCCCAACGAGACGCAGCAAGCTCTTCCCATAAGCTCGAGCAAATACAAACCGAGAGAAATGGCGCAGTACACAAACGCAGCCAGTCATACTCGATGTGACTTTCACTATCGGAGACGCTCGCAAAAAGCGGGAAATGAAAGTAAAAATAATAGTAATAGAGAAGGCCAGTTGATAGGCTGGCCCTGCGAAATGGAGGTAGATTCAGGTGTCTTTCCCTATCATGGGTCATGGGACACCATCACAACTAGTGGTCCCAAATATTAAACTTTAAGAGCTCCAGAGACAAAGATTAACCCCTAAAGAACTAGCAAGGAAAAACCGAAACTTCCCTGTGGTTATGGCCTAGGACATTTGCCGAGTCGCCTTTACAAACAACATGTCGAAGTTAACTACTTATTGATCCATAGTCGACTGAGACCTGACATATTGCCCCTGGGCATCTGAATGTGTTGTTGCGACGCATTGGGCATATTGCGGGATGAACAGATAAGACCGGGTGGCCGCAAACCGACTAAGGGTAAAAGGCCGATACCACGAGTTCCAGGACGTTTTCGATGGCTCTAGGGCAGGTGATCGGCGGACCCCAACTTTTCGCTTGAGGTTTTATGACCCCCAGTGTAGCCCCTTAGAAGACAAGTGTCCAGTAGCGATGTTCCTTTGCCTAAAACTAGCAAAGTAGAGGAACAACTAAACTAATTATTAATAGACTATAGGGGTTTTTTGGAACCTGTGACCATGCTAAATGTGAAATCGCCAATCGGTAACACCAATTTAACCTGACACGGTCGATTCGTCATCTGCGGAGATCTTACAAGGCTTACCCTGAACCACGCATTGCAAACAAAGCGCATACCCGTGTGTCAGTCCCTTACAACATCCCTACTATTTCACTTGGGGAGGAATAGTTTTTGCTTCATAACTAGCATCTAGCGGCAATGCTGTACACGAGTGCTTTTCCTCATTGTTATGATTGTTAACAATGAGGCATCAGACCAATAGTTATCCCACAAAGGAGTAGTCAGTGTACAACATGCAACAGACTCCCATTTTGTGGAGTGAGTGTATGTCCCCAGGTCGTTATTCCTAAAGCCTTCACTGGAATGCCTATTGAATGGAATAAGTAGGGTCGTACCTATAATTTTCAACTATCGTCTAATTTCGGTCCAATAGTGAGTACAGACCCAGCTAGAAAATGACTAAGAAATGCTTACTATTACAAATATTTTCAGAGAAATGCTGGCCTAAATGTAAAAAAACGAAAAATGCACGCTTAGATGAGTTCTTTCTTCGCGTCGAATTCGCCTGGCTCTTTAATAGACGGAGAGGTAAATATTACACCCTACTGACAAAAAGGGCAAAGCCATTTAAAGACGCCCAGAGCAAAACAAAACTGAATCATATGGCATTTTGCGGACTAATAAATTTTTATAACGTTTTTACGCTACCAACACAAAAGCGCGACAATAGTGGCAACCATTACACCGATTTATCGTGAATAAAAAAAACAATATTGGCACTTGGGGTTATTCAGTTAAGCAAAAAATACAAGCTCTTCCAAAAACTTTAAAAAATTTATTCAACCCGATCAAACACCATTCTTATCCAGTTTAGGCTAACATACACCTTCCATTGACCTGGGTGAGCGGCTTGCGCAAGAGCGCCCTCATCTTTTGAGTCGGTGCCATTCCTGAGCCACCAATTGCCAGATTGGAAGAGAGGCACCCATCGCCTATTATCAATAGACTCTGTTCTATTAGGTGAGACGTAACTACAATCAGTCTAGACCAGGATTAAGCCCCTGGCAATCGTCGCCGAGTGGAAACACTTCCAAGCGAAATCTTATAATGCGAAGAACATATTTGATAGTAACGGTGACCATAAACCGCTACTAGAAAATTTTCGCAGCAGGAAAGACAAGCCCACACCGAACATTTTGGTCCCCTGCAAATGACTTAATAGGTCAGAAATTTCCCTGGAGCGGCCGTAGCTTATACATTGACTAAGCATCAGCCCGGGAAGCAAATCTCCCTATGCAGAGTTATTTGAGTCAGTAGCGCCATTACTTGACTACAGAAGTGAATATTCTGGCACCGTCGATGACCACTTCTGCAGACTAGAGATATTATGTGCCTTTCTGATCCTTATCAGATTTCTCAAACATTTGTGCAGGTACCGCAAAGGACCCATTTGAAACTGCTCGCATACTGAACTTTGGGTAGGTAAAGGCGCTCGGATAACCAAGGGAGAAAACGGAGAACGCTTTAAAAACATTTCCGGACCAGTACAAACAGAACTCCTCGATTCAAAAGGTGTGTTTATTGTGGGGTTGAGTCAATTACCCTCTAGAGAATATCAAACTAGGGATACTGGGTGTACTGGTTTCAATGTAGGACCACTCTCTGGTATTTGTTCAAATGAATCAAGTCTGGCCTATATAGTATTGGGTCTGGATGCCGTGTTATAGAGGTAGGTACATGAATACTTGTGGGTTAATTTCTTATGCCACAAATGCCAAAAAACAAGCGCCTTCTCCACCAGCAAGCACCTATAAGACGGCGAAACCCACTATGCCCCTGTCGCAATCCACATTGATTGCGCTCCCTACTAAGGGACAATTACCTTTTCCTATTATTTTCTGTAGATCATCCCTTTCTGAATTGTGGCTGGGGGAACGGTTGTAATTATACGCCATCTACGACAACTGTAATACCGTCATATAAAGCAACTTGATCATTAATGCGTCTTTTCGCAACCACGGCCTGCGGACGTCCTACGTGTCCGACACTGTGGCCACCAATTAACGATTATGGCCTATCATTTCAAGCATAGTCTATGCCTCCCTCATGGTATATCGCGTTCCTCATGCTCTATGGACCTGCGGGCCGGCCCAACCCGGCTGCAACTGGTAGGAACGGAGAGAATCGGTGGGCAGTGTTTACCAAAGAAGGTTCAGTGAAAATTGGACATTTTGTGGGATGTCCAAGACAATATTTAGTACCGCCTACTCACCCC
>BHFT01058230.1:0-22488 GCA_004320025.1 Laticauda laticaudata
GCTTCATCCCTGGAAGCTTTCAAGAAGAGACTGGACTGCCCTCTGTCAGAAATGGTGTAAGGTCTCCTGCTTGGGTGTGGGGGGGTGGACTAGATGACCTACAAGGTCCCTTCCAACTCTGTTAATTTGTTAATCAGTGGAGGGAAGAAGTCCCAGATGACACTGCAGAACATTGTTAGGCATTCAGAAGGCAGAACACCCCTTATATTGTACTTCTGGATAGCGCACAAGTGTGAGCCGAATAGACTAGCCATCTTAGGCAGTCAAACAATTACTCTGTATTAACATTATACTCTCCTAGTGAATGTGCTATACCATATGCTAATTAAATAAACTTGTTTCTTTTTTTATTTTTCACTAACCTATAAAGATCAGTTCCAATTTTAACTCTGCTTTTTGGGAGTGTATTCTGTCCTCTTTCCATCAGTTCTAAAATTCCATTTTCACTTTGTCATTATGGGGGTACTGAGTGTAGATTAATGAGGGGGGAGGAAATGAATTTCAAACAACCGTAGAATCAGGCTGCAGCATCACAAATAGGACAAAAGTGTCTGCATGCTTTCTGAATGCATGTGTATATCATGTTCATCCATACTTTAGGATATATATATTTTTTTTGGTCTGTTGAGGACAACGGCCTGGAAAATGGAGTCAATGCAAAACTTCCTTCAGGATTCTGTTTTAGATTACTAGTTTCTCTGCCTCAACTGGATAGCAAGAGACCTGATTTTTGGCTTGTCTCAAAATTAATAAATAAATAAACTAAGCCAGGTTGAGCCTGGTTAATACTTGGAAAGAAAAAGCACCAGCGAAGCCCAGGGCTGCGGGCTAGATGGAGAAATCAAAGGATTCTTTTGGGAAAAGGCAATGGCAGGATTCCATGTTTCCTGCCTAGAAACCTAATGAAGTCACTCGAGTTTTACTCAAGGAACATTTTACAACCTCCAATGGAAAGCATGACACATTCAAACATTTCAAATGCTGAACCATACTTGGGATGAGGCTCCAGCTTTGGTCAACTGCCCCCCTCCTCCTCCTGCCCCCCTCTACCTCTTTCCCCCCCGAAGCTCCAAATTACAGTTCTGAATGATGAAAGCCCAAGGACCCACCAGAAACAGATTTTGAGCAGAAAGACTATGAACACTATCAGAGGTGTCAGATATAGCCCTGAGTTCAAGATTCTTTTATTTCATTGTTACATTTATCTATTGCCTGTCTCCGATGTGGGATATTTCAACTGCAGAACACTTATATCACCCCAAAGTTAGAGTGCATCAGGATTCAAGGGAAAGGGAAGGGGAAGGGAAAGGGAAAGGGAAAGGAGAGGAGAGGGGAGGGAGGGGAGGGGAGGAAAGGAAAGGAAGAAGAGATAAAGAGAAGGGAAGAGAAGAAGAAAGGAAAGGAAAGGAAAGGAAAGGAGAGAGGAGAGAGGAGAGAAAGGGAAGGGGAGGGGACAGGAAAGGAAAAGAAAGGAAGAAGAGATTAGGAGAAGGGAAAAAAAGGAGAAAGAGGAGAGGAGACGGGAGGGGAGGAGAGGAGAGGAGAGGAAAGGAAAGGAAAGGAAAGGAAAGGAAAGGAAAGGAAAGGAAAAAGAAATTAAGAGAAAGGAAGAAAAGGAGAAAGGAAAGGAGAGAGGAGAGAGGAGAGGAGAGGAGAGGAGAGGAGAGGAGAGGAAAGGATGAAACAGGAAAAACACCCACCCTACTTCTGTCCATTCTTGAAAACCAAGTCTTCTGTTCTCACAAAGTGACTGATATGAGCTCTTAAAAATGATCCATTTTGATTTGTTATATGAACATGGCTGGTATATCTTATGTAGCTGATCAGATGCCCAAGAAATCCAGCTCCCAAAGTCTGCAAGAAAAGCAAAATTAAGCACACCTTATTCCTCCAGTGACTTTCCTTTTTCATGTTTGGAGGAGAGTTCCTCAGTGGTTAATGGCCGTGCCAGAGCAGTGGTTGTTTACCCACCCATTTTCTTGTTCCTTTCCAATTAATTGAGTCCATGCCACAATTAAATAAAGTGTGAGTCCTATCTTGGTTAGATGTTGTTTTTTTAAAGCAAACAAGGCTGAAGGCTTCAGAGAGCTCAGTCCTCCCTTCCTTAACTCTGTTTTCTCAAACTCTGTTTTTGAGAAGTTGAAATGTTCCCACCTCAACAACTAATTCAAGTTTCTTTCAAATTATTTTTATAAGTAATAAAACAATTTGGTTTTTATTCGAGACTGTCAAGACTCCGGACTGGGTTTATTTTGAAAGAAGCCACCATTGGTTGAGGGTTGGAACGCTATTAAGGACGTTTCTGGATTGTTCCCCAAGGGCTTCAAGCAATCACAGTTAAAACAAGAGTACATGGCTTCAGGCTATATAGACACATTTACACAATGAAAACATAAATTAGGAATAGAAGCAGAAGAGAAGAGGGCCTAACACCAGAAGTGAAGGAAATGTTTGCCTCCTGTCGTCACCTTGATTTCTGCCAAATGCAACATCCTTCTTGACGAACTGGTGGGAGGGTTGCAGTCACACAACACAACTCTGGGTTTGCCTGCACTCTGCCCCATGGCAAAGGCAGTGGCAGGGAGGAGATGGCTCCTGGTGGAAAGCTCCAGAAGGAAGCTCACAAAGACATCTTTTACTCAAGAGCTCTTCTTCTTGTGCCATATCCATCATCGGACGTTGGCGATCATGTTGACAATCCTATTTTTATCAACAGCCACACGAAAAAGGGCTGCTGAGTTTTGTCCAGACCGACCCCTCAGATTTTGAAGCCCTGAGGTTCTTCTTCTGCCTGGACCTCATTTGCTTTCAGTCTTTCCCTGGAGGATTAAGTGAAGGAGGCCGTATTTTTCTGGATGTCGCATCATATGTCCAAAATATTCTGTTGCTTTTTAATGATTTTGATTATTTCCCTTAGCTTTCCCAGGCGGCTTATCGCCTCCTCATTTCTGATTTGGCAAACCCAGCTTACGACAACTCAATGGGTAGGCTCACTCAAACTCCGACAATAAGCTGTCCCCTAAAATGGTGGTTCAGTGCATGGTGGGAATTCTCAATTTTCAGTGTTACACAAAACATAAATCCAGGGTTTAGTCTCCATCTTGAGCAGCTATAAACAAGCTGTCTTCAGACTGCAGCTGGCTTTCCAGACTCAAATCTAAAGGGCTTGTGCCATGTTCTGTTTTATTTTTAATTTTCATATGATATTACTGTCTAGCCATTCTGCTTATGTAAGCCTCATCATTACCTCAGTGAAACATCAGCTTAATAGATTAATTGTGGGGAGGAGTATTTGCTATAGCCTGTTCAGTTGGAAAGTTTGCCATTTCTGGGATTTATGTCATTTGAGTGATGACATAGCAATAGCACTTACTTATATACTGCTGTTCTGACCCAAACCTGTTTCCAAGAGAGTAAACACAAGACAAAGGCAGCAGCACAACCTTTTAATGTTTCATCTATGAATTCTGTTTTTTCACAGATAAAAGGCTGCTTCTAACTAATTAGCTCCGACAAGAAAGAGCCTTGCCAAGTTTTTTCAAGGCTGCCAAAAAACAACAGATAAGAAATAGTTTGCAACACAAGAGTTTTCAAATACCAACTGGAATGTCCACAAGGCTGAGTTTCAAAACGTCTTTGCTTCCTACAAAGAACCAAAAGGTGCTTTTTCAAGAGGCAACTGGAGTTTCTGGTTTTTCTTTGAAGACGTTTCGCTTTTCATGAAGAAGCTTCTTCAGCTCTGACTGGAAAGTGGGGAATGGAAGGATTTATATTGACACAGGACAGAAACCATTCTGCAGCCAAGAAGGCTCCAAAATCATTTGCCCTACTCAGGTCACCCTGAAGACACAGATAAACCTCCAAGTGGCCTCAACGTCTCTCTAAAAGGATGCAAATGACCAGCTGTCTGCAAGGAATAGAAATCCTTCCATTCCCTACCATCCAGTCAGAGCTGAAGAAACTTCTTGGATGAGAAGCGAAACATCTTCAAAGAAAAACCAGAAAGTCCAGTTGCCTCCTGAAAAAGCACTTTGAGGACAACCATGACCTGGATGACTGAGAATTTCCATCGACATTTGCCTTATAATACCTTACAAATCAAGTGGAATATTGACATTAAACTTGATTGTTCCTCCCCTGGAGCTGAGATTCTGCCAATAAAAGTCATTTTGGAACGAAGAAAAGAACAGTAAATGATCAATAAACAGAAGTGTTTATCCTCCAACTGCCAAAAAGCAACACTGGGACTAATTCTTGTTCATTAGAATGAACAAGGGAAAGAAAGTCAATAACTAATTGCTGTCCAGCCATTAAATGTTAACTAAACAGCAATAAGAGCGATGTATTTAGCGGCAGGCCATTACGAGCTGCTACTGAAGACAATTTCTCTTTTCAGAGCCCAGCAGATCCTCAGTTGTAACTTAGGAAACACTGTAGATGTGTAAACCCACTGGAGCACATAGAAGTTCTGCTGTTGAGGCTCAGAGATTTGGGGTTGGTTTGTTCTTAGGTGCTTATTGATCGACTATCCCAGAGTAGTGGTCGCCAACCAGTGGGCCGAGGACCACTGGTGGTCCGCGAGAAAATGTTGGTGGTCCACAGAGAAATGTCACCCCAAAGCAATTGATCCAGTTTGCATGGGAACACAAGGCTGCGCTGCCCACATGGCCCGCAGGAACACAAGGATTGCATCGCTTGCATTGTGAACAACACGAAGTAGTGAGGGGAGGAGGAAAAGGGTGGAGGGGGGAACTTGCCTCGCCTCGCCTGGCCCCCGGGCTGCTTCTTTCCGCTTCTTTCTTCTTCTGCTTTTGGCTGCATGCAAGGAAAGCAGTAAAAGTCTTTCTTTCTCTCAAAGAATAGGTCTGTTGGATATGTCATATTGGCACAGGCTGGTGGAAAACTGACTCTGAATATTCCTGCAGTTTCCCACCTAACTAAAAGTGAAACTTTGTTGCTTTCTCAAAACAATCAGTTACATGGTCCAATCAGGATACTGCCCAGTTGCTAAGTGACTCCAGTCCCCTCCTTCCGAGCACCTGCAGGAATGTCCTTGTTTCCCATGAGAAAGTATTTCGTTTTGACTATAACATCCCAACTGTCTCTATTTTCCCCCCTCCCTATCCCTTCTCCCTGGTGTGTCAGCTCTGAAGTCTCAAAATGGCTTCATTCAGGCTTGATAGGTAGACTTGATTGCCAAGGGCCTCTGTGGTTGGATCAAATTAAAGGTGGGGCTGTGACTGTACAATTTATCATTTGGATATCCTGTCCATCGACTAGCTATCATTTATGAACCTGATACTTACCAAGAGGATCTGCAACGTAACATTTGTTACCTTTTGCTTCACACTGTTGTGGTCCGCCGGCAGCCTGCAGAGATGGTAGCAGAATCAGACAGTGGGGAGGAACATGGGCCAGTCTGGGAGTTTAGGGAGGACTTGGACAAGGGTCCTGTGTCCGATGCAGAGATGGGACCAGAGCCATCTGGGAGTTGTGTGCTGACTCCAGAGCCTCCAGAGTCTGGCAGCAGCGAGGCAGAGGAACAGGGGGAGCCTGTTCCCAGTGCGCATATGCACAGAGCTGCCAGAAGGCAAGAGCAGCTAAGACAAAAGGGGTGACTCGAGAGTACGGCTTGGAGGTGATTAGCCCTCCCATAAGATATAAAGGAAATGCAAAGGGACAGGATTCTTTGCAGGAAGCAATGTCGTTCACTCTGTTCAGATTAAATCTTGAAGCTCTGTGTGGACTTTGTACTTCGTTTAGCTTTTTACAGTTAATTTTGCACTTTAGTTGTTGGCAGTAATTCAAAGGAGATAAAAGTGGGTGTTTACCTCGAGGGACTGTTTGAAATAAAAATAGAGTTGTTTGGACTAAGCATGTGATTAATGACGGTCTCAGGAAGCCTAGGTCAGAACACACGTTAAGCCAGACTTATCAGGAAAAAAACCATGAGGTAAATTTCAGAGTGTCGTAAGATTTTTTTAACTTTATTACAGGTTGGTGGTGTACAGGACTTACAAGAGTTCATTTAGTGACTGTTCAAAGTTACAACTGCATTGAATAAAGATCATTTTTCATCCTTATGAACATTGAAGCATCTTCATGAAAAATTCATCAAAATTCAGGCTTGGTAATTGGTTCAGATATATGACGATTGCCGTGTCCCGGGGTCATGTGATCATGCAATCATCTTTTGAGACTTTCTGACAAGGAAAGTCAATTGGAAAGCCACTTAACAACCATGTGACAAACTTAACAACTGCAGTGATTCACTTAAGAAACAGGGCAAGAAAAGTTGTAAAATAGGCAAAACACTTAGCAAATTTCTCACTTAGCAACATAAATTCAATTGTGATTGTAAGTCGAGGACTACTTGTATTTAGCAGACAGGGGAACCAAGCCATTTTTTTTTTAACTTTAGTGTACTGTGAGAATCCAGAAAAAGGTTAACTCCCGACCTGTGATGGAAGCTGAAGAGCCCAAAGCAAGGAGCCTTCCTATGCGCTTACCTGGAAGAGGATCTGAAGGACGCCGTGGGCCATGCACATGCGCCGCCCCAGGAAGACAAAGAAAGGCACAACCAGCTCAATGAAATGATTGAAGAGAGTCTCAAATGCATGGAACCACCAAGGTGACCGGTGCATGAAATAGGCCACAGGATTGGGAACTGGCTGGGTCTAGAAGAGAGAAAACAAGAACATAGCAATAGCACGTAAGATTTATATGCTGCAAATAATGACATGTGCTGAAATAGACAAATTGACTTTTATGGTACAAGAGAAAGGGGAGTCTGAATACTATAGAATTTGGGGGAAATGGTATAATTGGATCAAATTAAGACAGAAAATGAAGGAATTAAAGATGAGCAACTTATAGATTAAATATATATATTCACACAAAATTGTATATATTTATAAATATGCACAAAAGATAGAAATGGATGAGATGGATGTCACAAAACTGTTAACGTCATGATTTTTATTTTTTGTTTTCCTTCTAAAATATACAAAAGACTAATAAAGTTTATTTTTTAAAAAAAGATTTATATGCTGCTTCATAGTGCTTTACAGCCCTCTCTAAGCGGCTTACAGGATCAGCATATTGACCCCCAACAATCTGGGTCCTCATTTTACCCATCTCAGAAGGACAGAAGGCTGAGTCAACCTTGAAACAGTCAGGATCGAACTGCTGGCATGGGGCAGTTAGCCTGCAATACTGCATTNCTCATTTTACCCATCTCAGAAGGACAGAAGGCTGAGTCAACCTTGAAACAGTCAGGATCGAACTGCTGGCAGGGGGCAGTTAGCCTGCAATACTGCATTCTAACCACTGTGCACCATGGAAAGAAGGGAGGGAGGGAGGACCAATAATACTTGGACTTGTATACCACTTCACAGTGCTTTACAGCCCTCTCCAAGCAGTTCACCAAATCAGACTCTTGCCCCCAACCATCTGGCTCCTCATTTTGACCCACTTCAGAAGGATGGAAGTTTCTCCTTAATTCCAGGTTGCTTCTCTCCTTGCTGCATTTTCCTTTAGTTTCCCCTTGATTAGTTTGGATATTTCAAACAACTTCTTAAGGCAAGAGCTGGGTTTCCACAACGGCCAAGCCTGAGGGATTGGGGTGGTATGCGAGCTCAGCAACACTGATGCCCAGGGGTGGATTGCTGGGGGTTCAGGAGAGCCCCGAGCTAAGATTCTGCAGAGTCTGGAGAACCCCCAAATCCCACCCCTGGCTGGCCCCACCCACCCTGCCCCACCCCTCCCCGGAGTTCCCACGCAGCCTGTTTTGGGGAAGGCAAAAAAAAATGGGCCTCCTGGAAGTTTGGCAAGGCCAGAAACGGGCCCATTTCCGGCTTCTAGAGAGCCTCCAGAGCCCAGGGGAGGTCATTTTCACCCTCCCGGAGGCTCGAGGAAAGCCTCCGGAGTCTCGGGAGGGCAAAAACACCCTTCCCCGCCGTGGTGCAGGAGGCCGACTAGGCCATGCCCACCCAGCAACCGGGCAAAGCACCCTTTGCTAAAATTTTTGAAGCCCACACCCCTGCCAACACCTGAGTTTTGGCCTCCCTGCCGCTTGGCTGAGACGCCTGCAGAGAGAAGCTGATGCTCTCCGCGCCTGCTGCAGCCACTTCCTATCCAGACCTGGTTTCAGCTCCTCTGGATTTGCACCTGTTCTCAGGGGTGGGTTTCTACCGGTTCTCTCCACCTTCTGTAGAACCGGTAGCTCTGAAAAGCAGCAGACATAGAACCGGTTCTATGTCTGCTGATGTTTTTGCCTACCAGGGGTCTTACCTGACCTTTATTTCCTGATTTTTTTTCAACTTCAGCTGCCGTGTGAGACACAGAAGCAGGAAAAAAGGGCTTTTTGAAAGGCTGCTTCTCTGCACACAGCATGCTGATGATAATTTATAGGCGCGCTCTGGCAGGGAAGCACATCGTAAATCACCGAACCTCGTAAATGACCAAACTGGTAGTTAACCCTGTTGGATCCCATCCCTGCCTATTCTGGAACCCGCTGGCAGCCAGCGCCTTCCAGCCTCACAACATCTGCTGGAGAATGGACAGCCAAGGCTACACAATCCCCACGGCCCTGGAAGACCTCAACTGGCCCCTTTTTAAGGTAGTCCTCAACTCACAAGAGTTTGTTTAGTGACTGTTCAAAATTGCAATACCGTGTTTCTCCAACAATATGGCCTCCACCAATAGGAAGGCCCAGCATGTTTTATCGGCATAAAATCAAATTAAGCCCCTCCCCCCAAATGAAGGCCTATATTAACCATGCGAAATGGGGGGGATGGCGGGGGGGGGGGGCTTGCAGTTAGAAAGTAGTTTTGTTGCATGTCTGGATATGGTGCTGCCTGCGTTGACTTTGGCATTGGTGGGACACTTCGTATCAGTAGATCTTCCTCCACCATTGCTTTCCCTTCTCCCTTGCTGCCGTGGCGTTTGGTGCAGCCACGCGCAGCCAGCCAGGGCTCCTCCCTGCAACCGGAGCCCGGCGGAGACACTTGGCTTCAGGCGCTCCTGTCGCCGCCTTCCCTTCACCTTCAAAGGCAAAGCCAATTGTTTTAAAAACGACATCCTACTACCGGTGTATGACAAAGCCTCCCCTGCCCGAGAGGGCAGCCCAACCCCATGTGGGGAGGTGAATCTCCTGGGACCGCAGTGCAGGATCGGCCCACCCCAGGAGAAGCACCCAGCCGCCATCCCTGCCTGACATCAGGAAGAGCGTGAAGAGCTTCGCCTGGGGCGCCCAGCGCAGCTGACGGGCAGGCCCTGCGCCAAACGCCGTGTCGTTGCTCTAAACCCCGCAGCAGCAAGGGAGAAGGGAAAGCAACGGTGGTGGAAGGTCTCCCGATACGAAGTGCCCCACCAACGCCGAAGTCAACATCGAAGATGTTGCTGCCCACCTACCCGAGGTTGCATTAAGTCACCCCCCAAAAGACGGCCTAGCCGTTTTTTCGGGGGTCAAAAAAAAATAAGGCCCGGCCTTATTTTGTGAGAAACATGGTAGAACTGAAACACCGTCATGGGTTATGACCGTATTTCACACTTTGTGACCATTGCAGCACCCCCAATGTTCATGCGATCAAAATTCAGACACACACACACACACACACACCTAGAAATTGACTCGTATTTATGACGATTGCATTGTCCTGGGTTGACATGATCCCCTTTTGTGACCTTCTGGTAAGGAAAGTCAACGAGGAAACTTAACAACTGCAGGGACTCACTTCACACGTGTGGGAAGGAAGGTCTTAGAATGGACCCAAGCTTGCTTAACAAATGTCTTCGCTTAGCAACAGACATTTCAGGTTCAACTGTGGTCGTAAGACGAGGACTACCGGTATACAGGTGTGTATTTTTTTTGGGGGGGGGAGGGGGAATCTTTTATAGGTTGCACACACTATCAGCAGCTCCTTGTCACCACACCTGCCCATTGCTACACACTTGCTTTTCAGAATGCAGGATTGTCCCAAAGATTTTTCATCTTGGAAAGGAGATGAGAGAGGAAGGAAGACAGGCAAACGGCAGAGAAACTGGGAGCCAAAGAACAAAGGTTTGAGGCTGTGGGCATTTTAGCCCATCAAATGCAAATGAGACTTCCAAACTTTTTCCAATCTTCTGACAGCGAAGCAAAGGAGGTGGGAAAGACCAATGATAATTGGAAGAGACACAACACATCTTTAAACAGTTTGCAGCAGAAAGGAAGAAAGGAAAAGCCAAAACAACGAGAGGGAAGAGCGTGCACAAGAGAACGGCCTCCCTCTCCTCCCTCCGCCAAACACTGGAACGAATGCAGCGCCGTTATTAGCATAGCTGGAATTAATCATCTTGTTGCTTTCTATTGGTTTTGGGCTGGATGGAATTCCCTCGGGACAAAAGACCGCATCCTTCCTTCCGCTGACAGAGGGGGCAGGACGGAACGAGCGGAAGGGTCATGGAGCACAGCCGAGGCCCTGCTCTCAGGGTCAGGGGAAGCTGGCCCCCCCACTCCCAGCCCCTGTGGGGACTGGTTTGAGTTAGCCTCTGAGGGAGGCTGGGCCAAAGTGTGTGTGAGTGTGTGCGTGCGTGTGTGTGTGTGAGAGAGAGAGAGAGAAAGAGAAAGAGAAAGAGAAAGAGAGAGAAGAGAAGAGAAGAACAAGGAGGTGAGAAAAGAAAAGAAGACAGACAGAAAGAGAAAGGGAGGGAAGAAAGAGAGCAAAGGAGAAAGAAAGAGAGTGAAAGAGAGAAAAAGAGGAGAGTAATGGGAGGGAGGCAGGAAGAGAAAAGAAAGAGAGAAGGGAACGAGAGAGAAGAAAGAAAGAAAGAAGAAGAAAAGAAAGAAAGAAAGAAAGAAAGACCAGACAGGAAAAGAGAAAGGGAGAGAAAGAAAGGAGAGCAAGAGAAAGAAGAGGTGAAAGAGAGAAAAAGAGAGAGTTAAGGGAGGGAAGCAGGGACAGGGAAAAAGAAGAGAGAAAGGGAAAGAGAGAGAGAAAGAAAAGAAAGACGAAAAAGGAGAAGGGAGAGGAAAAGAAAGGAGAGGAAAGAGAAAGGAGTGAAAGAAAGAAGAGAGTGAAAGGAGAAAAAAGAGAGTAGGAGGGAAGCAGGAGGAGAGGGAGAAAGAAAGAGAGAGGAAGAGAAAGAAGGACAGAGGACAAGAGCAAAGAATAGAGAAAAGAGAAAGAAAGAGTGAATGAGTGAGAGAGAGAGAAAAGAGTGAGAGAAAGAAAGAGAGAAAAAGAGAGAGAGTAAGGAGGGAAGCAGGGCAGGGAGTGGGGAAAGAAAGAGGAAGAGAATGAAGAGAGGAGAAAGGGAGGGAGGCAGGGAAGGGGAGAGAGAGAGAGAGAGAGAGAGAGAAGAGAAGAAAAAAAGAGACAAGAGAGCGGTGAGAAAGAGAGAAGGGAGGGAGGGGAGGAAGGGAAGAGAGAGAGAGGAGAGAGAGAAAAGACAAAAATGTGGGCTTGGTGTGCTTTATCCAAAGCACAGAAAGGATCACAGAAGATGGCAACCAATCAGTGAGGAGAAAAATGCTTCACCAAATTGCCGCAGAGCTCAGCCAATGTGTTTCCTTTTCTTCCCAAACCATTTGAGTTTTGCTTTAATGTGACAACCCCTTCCTAAGTGTGGAAGATAAACTTCATGTCACCCTTTGTAGACCAGAGATACCTTAGTTCTGTCAAATGTGCCTAATGCAATTTAGTTTCCACCCATATCATCTTTCTCGGTTGCTCTTCTTTTCACTTTTCTCGGAGTCTTAATATTTGGGGAGGGAGGGGGAGCAGTCAAGGCCAAAACTGGACACGGTATTCCAAGCAGGGTCTTACCAAAGCAAGTACAAAGCAGCCTTAACTCTTCACATGATCTTGATATCAGGGTTCCAAGTCATAGACCCGGAACAAGCAAAACTCCGAGGCAGATGGATTCCTCAAAGAACAGCTTTTATTGCATATATCATATTGGCACAGATCTGGTGAAAACCGATCCCAAAGCTTCCCGCGCTTTTCACCACATTAAAAGTTTGTCACTTTCTCAAAACAATCAGTCACATGGGCCAATCACAGCGCTGTCTGGTTGCCTGGTGACATCATTCCGCCTTCCTCGGACCAAGTCTGAGAATGTCCTTGTTTCCCCAGAGAAAATGTTTTGTTTTGACTACAAACTCCCAGCTATCTCAAATTCCCCCCCAACCCCCCCACTCCAGTGTGGCAACACTGAAGCAGTTAAAAATGGCTTTGGTCAGGTCAGCTTCAGGATTGACACTTGACGCTATTTCTGTGTTGATTGGCCTTTTTGGAGGCTACAGCATACTACTGGTTTGCATTTAAGTGTTGGTCCATTAGGATATCCCTTAAGCTGTTGTACGTTGGTAGTAACCAGTTAGGAATTATCCAAAGGACAATTATCCAAATTGTCCTGAGATGAATCTGCAGGAACATGGTATAACTCCTATAAAATGAGCCATAAAGCATTATGGGCTTATGTTTCCCCAGTGCCTGAATTCCCTCAAACCCCAGAGGTTGCCAAAGCCGTTGTGTTCACCAGGTATGAAGCTGGTGTTCTGAGAATTCATTCTCTTAAGAGGCCAATCAACCTGGTATGTTGTTTAGCATTGGCAAACCCTAAAGGAAGAAAAGTGTAGCGACACCTGGATTTCACGGATTCCATTCAGTGGATTTTGGATGGAGAAACGGGGGTCCTGTGGAGGTAGATGATAGAGAAAACTTTGCATGGGTAGGTAGTCCAGATGACCATTTGAAAAGGACATGTCCAATGTACCAAAGGTGCTTTTTTTCAGGAGGCTACTGGACTTTCTTGTTTTTTCTTTTGAAGATGTTTCGCTTCTCATCCAAGAAGCTTCTCCAGCTCTGACAGGGATGGAGGATGCGATGAACACACTTTGAATGGTATGGAAGGGATCTCCAGAGGGGAAAATGGCAGACCACAGGAACCAGGAACGCTACTCGGGTGACCCTGAGGACAGAGATAAACCTCCAAGTGGCCTCAACAACCCTGTAAAACAGGGGTGAGATTCTACCGGTCCGGACCAGTTTGGGAGAATTTGTATCTGGTTCACCGAACCGATATTTGAACCGACCGGCTGGCCTCTCCCACTCCACCCCTCCCAGGAGTCTCCACATGGCCCATTTGGGATGCAGGAAAGTGCAGGGTCCGCGCAGAGGCTCTGGGAAGGGGGAAAATGGGCCAGAAGTATTGGAAGTCCAGAAATGGGCCTGTTTCCGGCTTCTGGAGGGCCTCCAGAGCCCAGGAGAGGCCATTTTCACCCTCCCGGAAGCCTGAGGGAAGCCTCCAGATCTTGGGGAAGGCAAAAAACAGCCCACCTGGAAGGCCATGCCCACCCAGCAACTGGGCAGCAAATCGTTGCCCACCCCTGCTCTAAAAAGATGAAAATTATTCGCTGTCTGCAAGGAGTATCAATCCCTCCATTTCCCACCATCCAGTCAGAGCTGGAGAAGCTCCTTGGATGAGAAGCGAAACGTCTTCAAAAGAAAAACCCAGTTGCCTCCTGAAAAATCCCCTTTGGGACAAGCATGTCCTGGAGGACGGAGAATCTCTACACACGCAACTGAAGTATTTGAGACAGCATATTTTAACATGCAAAAGAGAGAAAAAAAAAAGTGGTCAATTTATCTCATTTTCAATGAGTTGCATCATTTACATATTGACATTACACCAATGATGCCATTAGTAGAAATGATGTCATTTTGTAACTGAATTGTAACTTAACTCCCATTTCCCCTGTGTCTCTTAAATCAAGATTTCACTGTGTCTGGACTGAATCTTAAAGGAGTAATTGAGGGTGTTTTAGGCAGCTTGACTCAGTCCCATGCTGGAACTAAAAAAATTACCAACAACATGCAACCACTTGGAAGATCTTGGTAATTGAGAGAGCGCCTTGCCCCCCCCCCCAACCTCCCCACATCACACACTGATTTTCTTGCAGTGCCCCATGATNAACCTCCCCACATCACACACTGATTTTCTTGCAGTGCCCCATGATGGGCCTCCCCAGTGTACCCCCCCCTTTTATCGGGAAGATTTCAGAGGGCACTGCAATATGGCTTCCATTAAGCCTTGAATGTCAAGAAAACCATATATACGATTAACATCTAGATCGACTAGGAGCTATAGAAAACAGTGTTCCCACAGTCCCAGATGTTGCCAAAAAAGGAACAGCAGTGCTTCCCATGGCTCATTTTCTTCCCCATATGCAGTGGTGAAAAATAGGTTGGGTGGGAGGGCAGGAAGGGTAATCTGGTCTTACCCTTCTGGCGGTAAGAATGGAATGGAACGGGGCAGGGTGGGGTGGGATGGAAAGGAGTGGAATGGAATAGAATAAAGAATAGAGAATAGAATGGGATGGGATGGGATAGGATAGGATAGGATAGGATAGGATAGGATAGGATAGGATAGGACAGGATAGGATAGGATAGGATAGGATAGAATGAGAAATAGGATCCTCTTCCATCACCTTGCTTGGAAAGCTCAGATTCAGTCGATCCTACATTTTAGGGGATTCTGGGCCCAATTCAAGAAGGAGGTCTATGAAATCTAGTATTCTACCTCTCACAGTTGATTCCTGCCCCATCATTAAAGCTGAACATGGCAGATGAGTGGGAGGGATAAATGTCATAAAAAAGTCATTGTCCCACACTGTAGGGATGGGACAAATTAATTCCTGTAACTTTTACAAGAACTTTTATTTTTTAAGAGCTCTTCCTTTTGAATAAAAGTTCTAGATAATTAATTAGGGGAATCCTTGAAAAGAAGTATCAGGATTGTTCACCCATTAATTTAATGCGGCCTTTGGAAATGTGCCAACATCCAGCAGCCAAAATTAAGTTTATCTCCCTTTTCACTTACAACTTTTTACAACTCTGCACTACAACCACAGAAGTCCAGTAACAATTTGGAGATGTATAACTACATTGTTTACAATGCAAGCACACAGAGAAATCTCATTTTGGGGGTTGTATGCAGTAGGGTTAGAAAGATGTTCATTGCAGAGGTGGTATTCAGTAGGTTCTGAACAGTTCTGGAGAACCGGTAGCGGAAATTTTGAGTCATTCGGAGAACCGGCCAATCGCACCTCCGACTGACCCCGCAAACTCCATTTCTTCTCTGCCTCCTATTGAGTCCCAGCTGATCGGCTGGGTCTCCTTTGGTTGCCCTGTAGAGGAGAAGGGAGCTGGAAAGCAGGGTTAGTGGGGTGGGGAGGGAATAGGGATTTTGCATTAACCTTCCCCTGCCACACCCACCAAGCCACACCCACAGAACCGGTAGTAAAAAAATTTGAATCCCACCACTGGTTCATTGGTAGTGAAATGTTTCAATAATTAAGCTTCCAGAGAAACTTTCCTTTTTTTATTTATTTCCAAAAAAAGTGGCCTGAGACACGATATTCAGTTTGATGAAATACATGCCAGGAACTGCTGGAGTTAAGAGGACCAGAGATGAGGACGAATATTTGTTTGCCTTGGGTAATTGCACAAGATTGACCACTGCCCATCACACCACTTTCCCCAAAAGAAACTTCAGATATAAATTTGTTATATACCACTTCACTATGCTTTTACAGCCCTCTCTAAACAGTTTACAGATTCAGCCTCTTGCCCCCAAAAAACCTGGGTCTTCATTTTACCCACCTCAGGAGGATAGAAGGTGGAGTCAACCATGAGCCGGTCAGGATTGAACTCCTGGCAATGAGATGGAGTAAACTGCAATACTGCACACACCATGAAAAGAAGGGAGGAAGGGGCATAGCAGTAGCACTTCAACTTATATAGCACCTCAAAGGGCTTTCCAGCCCTCTAAGCAGTTTATAGAGTCAGTCTCTTGTCCCCAACAATCTGGGTCCTCATTTTACTGACCTTGGAAGGACAGTCAGGATCAAACTCCTGGCTATGGCCAGAGTTTACCTGCAATGCTGCATTCTAATCACTGTGTCATCATGAAGATGGATGGATGGGTGGGTGGGTGGGTGGATAGATGGATGGATGCATAGATGGATGGATGGATAGATAGATAGATAGATAGATAGATAGATAGATAGATAGATAGATAGATAGATAGAGGGATAGATAGATAGAGATAAATAGAGGGATAGGTGGAGAGGGGTGGGGGAAGATAAATACCAATAGCACTTCGATTTGGGTATATACCACTTCACAGTGCTTTGCAGCCTTCTCTAAGCAATTTACAGAGTCAGCATTTTGTCTCCAATAATCTGAGCCCTCATTTTACCGACCTTGGAGGGACAGAAGGGTGAATCAACCTTGAGCCGGTCAGGATCGAACTCCTGGCAGTGGGCAGAGTCAGTCTGCAATACTGCATTCCAACCACTGCACCACTATGGCTCCACTAACGGCCAAAAAGTGACCCCCACCAAGATCCTTCTGTTGTTGGCTTCTCTTCTCCTGCTCCTGACAAGGTGGAACAGTAAGGAAATTGAACATGTTGCATTACATAACACTCCATTTACATTCAAAGAGAGTGGGTGCTGGACAACTTTCCCTCCTTCCTGTGGATCCTCTCTTAGTTCCCAATCAGATAAATTCTAATATATCCTGATTTTGCTTGCCACTTGAGTGTTTTTGTTAGCTTTTAACACAAATGTATTGTTTTCTGTGGCATTGTGCATGGTTGATGATTTTTCTTGCATTGCTCAAAGTCATATAGTTTGATTTGGGCATGCTCTACATCAGGGGTTGCCAACCTTTTGGACCTCAGGAACCACCAAACTCATAATTTTAAATCTCACGGACCAGAGACCCTGGGAAAATTCCCCCAAAAGACTGCAGGAAAATTCCCCACCCAGTTTTCCTACTGATTGATCATTCTTTATTTGCGATCGCAGGATACCGTCTCTAGCTCTGTTCTCAGGGGGAGAGAGAGAGAGAAAGACTTTGGCTTCATGCAAGGAAAGCAGCAGAAGTCTTTCTTTCTCTCCCCCAAACCCCACCAGAAATGAGTCTCTGTGAGACTTGTCACGCCAGTGCAGCCTCTTGGAGCAGGAGGCCTTGCAGGGTCCCAAAGACTCATTTCTGATGGAGTTTGGGGGAGAGAAAGACTTTTGCTGCTTTTCTTGCGTGCAGCCAAAAGCAGAAGAAGAAAGAAGTGGAAAGGAGCAGCCTGGTGGCCTGGCCAGGCGTGTGGGGCGTGTGGGGCGTGTGGGGCAAGTTTCTCCCTCTGCCCTTTCCCCCCTCCCTCACTACCTCGTGTTGTTCACAATGCAGTGATGCAACCCTTGGGCCATGTGGACAGTGCAGCCTTGTGTTCCCACACAGCCTGGATTAATTGCTTTGCGGGTACTTTGGGGGTGACATTTCTCTGTGGACCACCAAAATTTTCTCATGGATCACCAGTGGTACCCAGCCCACTGGTTGGCAACTCATGCTCTATATCAGTGTTTTTCAACCTCAGCACCTTGAAGAAGTCAGCCTTGCTGGATGGGGAATTCTAGGGGCTGAAGTCCACCCTTCTTCACAATGCCAAGGTTGAGAAACGCTGCTCCAAATAAATACATAAACAGTAAAAAAAAAATCCTCCTCATCATCACTGGGATAGAAGGATGGCTCAAGAAGGCCATGTTTATGCCAATCGCAGCCATCTTCTACCAGCTCTTGACTACATTCCCAAAATGTTCCATGCCATCTTCCAACTCAACTTATTGACACAGTTAGTACAGAAAAAGTTTTGGCAGCCCTTGCTCTGCACATAGAAATGGCACTACAATTATCACCTATTTATTCTGGGCATTCCTGGGGAAGCAGTTTGAAAATTACACCAGAAACCATGGGTCCATTCAGACTATTTATTTATTCAGAATCCTTGCAAAACACTGAAGTGTTGGCAATACCTCTGAGATGTTATGACTATCTGTTCTGCTGGGATCCCCTCCCAGCTTTACCCCCATTAACTGACAGACCCCAAATTACAGAAGGGGGGTGTCTGTCAATTTAATAGGCACCCCAAAGATTGGGGTGTCCTGGTGGACCACCACTCAAGTCTGAGTCAACAGTGTACCTCAACGGCCAAAAAAGCCACTCCTGGGCTGCATCAACAGAGGGAGAGCATTAACGTAATGAGATAGTACTACTCTATTCCACACTGGTGAGGCCACATTTGAGATACTGCATCCAATTCCGGTCACAACAATATAAGATGCAGAGATCCTAGAAAGAATAGTAAGAGAAGAACAACTAAAATGATATGGAATATGCAGGATGAATTGTACAAGGAATGGTTAAGGGAACAAGCTTAATGGAGAGGAGACTGAGGGGAGATATGATAGACGTCTTCCAATTCGACGTCTCCAAGGAGTACAAATCCTTCCATTCTCCACCATCCTGTGTCAGAGCTGAAGAAGCTTCTTGGGTGAGAAGTGAAAGGTCTTTGAAGAAAAAACAAGCCCAGCTGCCTCTTGAAAAAAGCAACTTTGGGACAAGTCTTCCAATAGTTGAACGGCTGCTACATGGAAGAGAGGATTGATTTATACTTTGTAGATGTCATGCCTCTGGTGGAGACTGACTCTGAGGAAGAGGAGGAATAGCCAACAGGGAGGGGAAATGTGGCTCCGGAGGTTGTGGAGGAGGCTGGGGAAGGGCAGAAGCCGGCTGAGCAGTCAGAGGAGGACCCAGGCCCATCCCCTATCGATCCTAGGGCACGCAGGGAGGAGAGGATAAGGGAGAGATGTGGTCTCGGGAGGAGAGGGCCTTGATCCTCTTCATGGACTGCAGCTGTGACAAATGGACAAGAGGACGGACATGCGTACGGCGAGTGCTGGAAACAAAGCATGGAAATCTCTCTAGCTTATGGTGTCCATCCCAATTGTGTGTTATCTGTGGACGTCCTCCAGCCCTTATCTTGCCTGGTTTGTGTTGCTTTTTTCCTCCTTCTTGTAACTGTTTGTGTGGGAGGTTTTTTTTGTCTTCCATCAAGAATATTCAGAGCTTGGAAGCAAAGTGAAGGAATAAAAGGGTCTTCACCTGTTTTCTGTGACTGTGTTTTTTGTATCCCACTCTGGGTTATCACAGTAGAGATGGAATAGCCTCCATCCTGGGGAACATTCTCCTATCCCTGCTGCCCCAAGAATAGGACAAGCCATAATGAGTGGAAACCCATCACAGGGAGATCCAACCTGGAAATAAGGAAAAATTTCCCGACAATGAGAATGATTTAGCAAAGGAAGAGCTTTCCTCACAGAGTTGTGGGTGTTCCATTGAGGAGGTTTTCAAGAAAAGTTTGGACAACTATTTGTCTCAGATGGTACAACAACTTCAACCTTGGGCAGGGGGTTGATCGAGAAGACCTTCAGATCCCTTCCAACCCTATGGTTCTATGATTCTACAGGGATGGTTCCATTTGGCCAAGGTTTTGGAAGCAAAAAGCATAGCAAAAGAAAGGCCACCCCATGGAAATGTCCTCCCAACATCCGTTCTGGAGGCAAATAGAAACGAGTTTCCTCCCATCTACGGCTGGATCTACGTAGGAAGGACCCACTGAACCTTTGGCCCAAGATCTGCCTTCAATAAGGACAAGGGTGCACATTGTAAACTCCCTATCTGGCAAAGTTATTTTAGGTGGGCCTATCCAAGTGGTACAGTACATTTCCTTGAATGTGGCAAAATCTGGTGATTGTGTCTGTAAACCTCACTGTTTGCCTTGATGGCCTCAATGCTGTAGTTATCATTTTATGTTTCTATTTCATTTGCGTGAAATTTAAAAAAAAAGTTTGTTTGGTTGACCTGCAGAATTCTGTTCAGTGAAAGCTACTAAACCAAGTAACTACAGAAATGGGAGCCCCCAAGACTCCTGCAACTGTCAGAATCTATGGAACAGCCACGAGTATTTATCATTTGTCTCCTATATTCATCACCACACTATAAAAAGATGTTGACACTCCAGAAAGAGCACAGAGAAGAGCAACCAGGATGATGAGGGGACTGGAGGCTAAAACATACAAGGAACAGTTGCAGGAATTGGGCCTGGCTAGTCTAATGAAGTTAGTCTCCCTAATTAGGGGAGACCTGAGAGCAGCCTTCCAATATTTGAGGGGCTGCCACAGAGAGGAGGAAGGGGGTCAAGCTGTTTTCCAAAGCACCTGGAGGCCAGACAAGGAATAATGGATAGAAACTGATCAAGGAGAGGTTCAACCTGGAAATAAGGAGACATTTTCTGACAGTGAAATCAGTGAACCAAATGAACTGCTTCCTTCAGAAGTTGTGCAAGCTTCATCACTGGAAGCTTTCAAGAAGAGACATCTGTCAGAAATGGTGTAAGGTCTCCCGGTTGGGCAGGGGGTTGGACTAGATGACCTACAAGATCCCTTCCAACTCTGTTAATCTGTATCTGTACCTACTTTCAATGTTTCCACTGTAATGTTTATGCAAAAAAAGGGAAAAAGACATTTCATGATTCATCTGTAATAAAATAGCTATCAAACTAGGGGAGAGAGAACAGATCCAGTTCCCTTTATGGGGTTTTCCCTGGCCACTTTCAAAATCTGCCGGGCAACCATTTTCTCTCTCTGAATTATTTTTGAACAGCCATAAATAATATGCATGGAAAAAGCCAGCCAAAGAATAACAGGACAAGAAAAAAAAAATCACAGGGGGGGTTATTTAAGGGAAGCCAACAGCTCGTGCCTCTGTTTACACTGCAACAATTTGGGATCTGGATAATTTTCCCACAGGAATTCAGTAAAGAGATGGAGGAACAGCAATTTAGTTTATAAAAGTGTGTTTCACAAAGAGCAAATTGTACTGTCAGGAACTTGCTACCTTGTTCAGTGCTGAATTCCCTGATCTGGAACACTGCTTAATTTTAAAGTCAAACTTGCAAATGAAAGAACTGGGCTGGGCTTGGCCGAGACAGGGAGCCGAACTGAAAACAAACACTGTTGGCTCTGTAAATTTAAAGAGCCTTTCATTCACAGCATCTCTCTCAAATAAGGCCATTCCAACGGCTGCTATTGTATAATAAGCAAAGATTTTTAAATGGAGTTGCTACCCATTTGTAATGCTCACGGGTTGGTTTTGATTTCAGACCTCTGAATACAGCAACACGTTTTAAAAACCCAGATAAGTCTGTATGAGCAAAGTTTGTTGCATCTGTGTATTTTAGCGAACTCAGTGATTGTGCAGCATTGAAAGGGAATGGAAGACTGAATGAGGAAGAATGAACTGAAGCAGCCAGAAAAGAAAAGGAGCTGCATTCACTGCAAGGTTTTTCTGGAATTCAAAGATGGTCAGGAGGGGTGGAGACAAGGAAAATTGGACAGAAACTGATCAAGGAGAGATTCAACCAGAAAATAAGGAGAAAGTTCTTGACAGTGAGAAGAATAAACCAGTGGAACAGAAGTTGCCTTTGGAAGTTGTGGGAACGCCATCACTTGAGGGGCTGCCACAGAGAGGAGGAACTGTCATCTGTCAGAAATGGGGTAGGGTCTCCTTCTTGGGTGGTGGGGGGGTTGAACTAGATGACCTACAAGGTCCCTTCCAACTCTGTTAATCTGTTAAAAAAAAAACTTTGCTAACTTTGTTAAGATCATTTATGTAAGTGACCACTCAAAGTTTTTACTGTCCTTCCAACCATTCAACAAGGAATGTCTATGCATTACCTGTGTCTAAGAAAACCAGCATTTTGACAAGCTTAGACTTACATCATATTAAACACTTTGGCCCTTGTGAGTTTTCATTGGAGGCCATTAAAGCAGGGGGCAGGATGTTCCAGAGGGCCTCCATCATGGCAGAGAATGCTCTTGTCCTAGACGTTCATTCCTGGAGGCTTTCAAGAAGAGACTGGACTGCCATCTGTCAAAAATGGTGTACAATCTCCTGCTTTGGGGGAGGGTTGGACTAGATGACCTACAAGGTCCTTTCCAACTCTGTTAATCTGTTACTACCCGGTCCATGGATCGGATATATCTTGGTGTGTTCGGGTCTTTTTCCGTGTAAGATTGTGAGTATCTTGGCAACGTTTTGACGAGGTCAAAAGTCCCACTCGTCATCTTCAGGCTGGTGCTTTCAGCTTCGTGCTTGTGCGAGGAAAGTGTGATCGGAGCTGCCATCTCCCTATATATACAGGTGGGGAGGTTGGTTGTGTTACAACTCCCCACCAGTATATATAGGGAGGCGGCAGTTCCGATCACGCTCTGCTCACACAAGCATGAAGCCAAAAGCACCAACCTGAAGATGGCGAGTGGGACCTCATCGAAACGTTGCCAAGATACTCACAATCTTACATGGGAAAAGACCTGAACACGCCAAGACCTGCATATTTGTACCCGTGAAAATCTACAAAAAACACACACACACATACATATATTGCTTCACAACCCTCTCTAACCTTCATTTGTGTGTGTGTGTGTGTGTATATATATATATACTTCCATACAGAAGTCTGTCTCCCGGCGTGCACTGCGGCTCCGCTTCGATATCCCAGCATGCCAAGGGCGGCCCCGTTTAGGTGTTCTGGCTATCT